>VZUI01000045.1:0-74476 GCA_013401135.1 Cettia cetti | reverse complement strand
ATATTCCTAGTAAAGAACTGCTATTCCTATTCCCAAATCTTTGCCTGAAAGCCCTTAATTGAAAAATTATAATAATTTGGAGGGAAGGGGGGTTGCATTCTCTATTCCAGGGAAAACTCCAGTTTTCCTTGGCAGATACCTGTCTCTCTAAACCAAGACACATGGTTACTGGAATGCTGGCAGGGGATACACAGCTGCAGGGGGGAGAGCACTTCTGACCTGGATCTCTCCTGCCTTCAGCTTCGATGCCTCCAACACTTTGATGAGCTCCAAGTCATCTACAGGGTTTCCTTCAGAAGTGCTGAGCCGATAGAGGATCTGGTCTTCTATCTCCTTTAGCTCCTGACGCATCTGGGCGTTGCTAACAATTAGCTGGTTTCTATCTTCCTCTAAGTCAGGCCGCTCTGCAGCCACCACTTCTCCCAACAGCTGGTCTTCCAAGCCACTACAACAAAAGTCATGGAAATTAAGGTGGCAGGTGAGGGGGCAACATGTCCAAGGGTCTGAGGACTGCAAGGAATGAAGCTGAGCAGCATGGGCAACTAACGGGTTAAAAGCAGGTACCTGGGTGAGAGGGTGAAGTTGATGAGGGTGAGCTTTGTGGAGACCTCGGGGCTATAGTGAGGGTTGGGCAGCTTGGTGGTGATGTACATCTTGAAATCTTCATGGTAGGGGATCACTGTATCCCCCAGCTTCAGCACGGTGCTGCCTTGCTGTTTGAAGGTCTGTACCAGAGAAGGACAAATACAGGAAGGCTGGGATGGCTATCTCTTGTGAGGGAAGGCATCCTGCTGTGCCCTGGACTCTGCAATGAGGAGAGTCTGAAGGCTCTCAGAACAGAGGAGCTCCAAACTTCCTTGCAGAACTAAAGGCCTGAACATGAAGACAGCAGTTTTATTTCATGGCTCTGCCTCCCAGGCAGAAATGCCCGCTGGCAGAAGACCAGTGTGTGCAGGAGGCTGTCAGTGCCTTGGAGCCCTGGCCAAGGCATGGGGCTCACTCATCCATGTGACTTCTGCCTGCCCACAGAGACCCACAAATGCACCACAGCCCATGGCACCCTGACCAGCAGGCCCCTTACAGCTCAGCCAGGTACCCACTGCCCTCCTTGCCAAGGTGAGACACAGGACCTCTTTCAGCAGGACAGGCTCAAGGACTGGATCCAGCTCCTCGCCGACATTCTCCAGCAGGAAGGGCTTCCCAAAGGTAATGGTGTTTTCCAGAGTGGACAGGAAATCCCGGTCATTCAGCTTGGCCACCTCCAGGCTGTTTTCCCTCTCCTGAAAGCAGAGGCAGGGGAGAGCAGGGTTTCTGTGCTGTCCTGCCACCTTCACATCCAGCTCTGGTGCACAGTACAACTCTCACTGGACTGATTTAGCTCCCTGGGGCAGCAGAAATAGTATCTTTTCTTGCTCAGCTAGACTTTGGCTATTTTGGCAAGTTTATCCCACACCAGCAGGCACTAGAGACAGCTCAATGAGGCAGCAGAAAAGGGGGAAATAGGGACAATCTCCTTCACAGATCCATTCCCCTCTGGAGCCCCACACTCCTAATTCAGGACAGAGCCTGCAAAGTGAGAGCAGGGTGGGAGGGAAAAGCCCTCAGGGAGCAAAACAGGAGTAGCTGCCTCAGCCTCCTGCCTGATCCTTCAAAAGGGCAGGAAAGCATGTCTCTGGAGAAGAAGTGGTGTGTTGGAGTCCCTTTGGTTGCTCTGGAAGTTCAGGGACCTCAGCAGGATGTCTGGGACCTGAGCAAGAAGGTTTGATACCTGTACAGGGGGATCTGGGATCTGTACAGGGGGGTTGGAGACCCTGGCACAGAGCCCAGGAAGACACTGGCTTTGATTTCAGTCCATGGGAAAGGCTTCCAACACTGAAAGAGGAATTACAAGTCACAAAGGTGTAAAAGACAGTAGTAGTTTATCACAGGGTGGAAAAATCTGTAGGTTTGGGTTTTTAGAATGGAGGTGAATGGGGACAAGATGGAGGATTTTGGGTGGTGCCCTGGATTCTTCTTCTTTGTCTCCATCTTCTGCTGTGACAGTGGCACAAAGTAGTTTAAGGAGATTGGGTCAGAGTAGAGATGACCTGTTCAGTATGAAAGATAGGTATTGGCATACAACTGTAAATAATAGATATGTAACAATTGGTGTAAGAGGTAACAAGCTCCCATCGGAGGGGGAGCCGCCTGTCACCTGAGCTGCTGTGAAGATCTTAGCTGGGCACAGAGCAAATTGGAAGATCAGAAATAATAAACAAAGCAAAAGACCTTGAGAAACAAGAATCTGAAGACTCCACTTTGTTCTTGCATCTGGCTCAGGGCCTTTTAGAGGGCAAAAACTCTCAACCACCCGAATCTCAGGAAACAAATACCCAGAGAGTGGTGGTTAGTGGTTCCAGCACTTTGACAGTAAGGACTGTGCTCAACAGCCAGGTAATGCCACCCTGATCCTTCTCTGTCCTAGAAAACTGAAAACTGTTACAGGGGATGCTGGTGTTGTTTTGTGAGGTGAAGGCTCCCAGAATGCTAGTGGAGAGCCAGAGTGGGAATCTGATGCCTTGCTTGCTTACATGAGGACTCCTCTTGCCCTGTAGTGCTTTCCCTGAGAAGGGAAATCTGCCTGGGATGAATGTGGATGTGGAGACTATCTGATGGTGGTTAGGTTGGGTTGGCATAGCTTGGGGTTTTGCAGCTCTAGAGTCAAAGCCTGAGGTTGCTCTGCACAGCTCCTGACAGAAAACTCTTTCCCCTATCCTGGCAGACCTGGCTTTCCTCCCCATAGTTCTTACCAGATTCTTGATCCACTTGTTTGCTTGTCCTTGTGGGTCTATGTAGTGAGTCCAGCGCAGGGAGAATCGGGTTATTACTCCATTCTCCACAGACAGGGCATCGTTGGGTAAACCAACAATCTAACAGGGTAGAAAAAGTTGTTGGGACACCTGGTAGTGCACATAGGCTACCAGAGAGAAGCCCTTACTGCCCTGGCCCCTGAGTGCTCCCAGTGGGTGGACAGGGGATAGTGGTGAAGGTACCTCTGCCAGGAGCCAAGCCCTGGGACGGGGCTGTGCTGTGGGGTCAGGCTTGGGCAGGCTATGGCCAGAGCTTGGCTCTGGGCCTGGGGTTGGTAAAGGACAAGGCCTATAGGTCAAGGCTGATGCCCTCTTTGCTGCTGCCCAGGCAGCAATTGGCAGCAATTCCAGTTCTGCAGTGTGGAGATCCTTGGCCAATATCCAGCTGCTTGGTTTGGGGCCTGTCCTATGGTACAGGTGACCCTGGTGAGTGGTGAACTGACTGTTTAGTCTTTACCTGAGGCCCCTTCTTCCTCGAGTATTGTTTGGTTTGAGATTTTTAAAAACTTGCCTGCCAGGAGCGGATTTCCACGGGGTCTCCAAGGGTGCTGATGAGGCTTGCATCCTCACTGTGGGGAATGTTGTTTTCAGCCAGCTCCCTCATCCACTCTGTGGACAGTGCTGCACGGTAGTCTCCCTGCCATGAGAAGCACCATCACAGCCTTTCTTTAAGTTGCAGCTGGTCTGTTGTGAGTATCTAAATGCTCACATTCAAATGGGCCCTGTGCAGCCTCTGGCAAAAGTGGAGAGAGATCCTGGAGGGGTCTCACACCCTTGTGTCCTATTCCTTTCTCCCTGACCAGGACAGCAGAGCTGCAAACTGAGTGCTGAGCACTGCACACTTACTGTGAAAGGGCCCAGGTAGGCCACAAAGCCAGCAGCAACCAGCACATCCCCAGAGCTGTTGTTGATTTTGTCATCCAGGCTCTCCACAGTGTCCTGCCAGCGCACCTTCTCATCAGCCAAGCTGTTGATGAGCTGTGGGATAAGTTGCACATATGAGAGCTGCTGTGTGGTCTAACCTTGTGTCCTGGACCTGCTGCTCTCTGGATAATACTGCAGGTGACTTTGCTGACCTGAGGCTGGGGTGGCCCCTGACATATTCTGTATTCTGTTCCTGGCTCTAAGCACTCAATCCTGGGATTACTGGGCTGCTCTCAGCTGTCGTGGAGACCCACTGTTAGCTGAGGAAGCTGTCCACAGGAGGACAGCAGCTTTTTACATCAGTGCCTGGCTAACGCAGCTTTCCAGTCCTGTTGAGCTGCTGGGATCAGGCCAGGAAGCTTCAGCCTGGGATTGTCATGAGCTGCAGGCACAGGGATGTTTTCACCACTGCGCTGCTGGATCAGAAATTGAGTTGCCTCATGTAAGCAGGCAGAACCCGGCTCTGTCCCTTACCACATCAGCACGGGCCAATCTCTCCAGACACTGCTCACACTTCCTCTCCAGCTCCTCCTTATTGGCTTTGCAGGCCTCGTACTTGTCTTGCAGTGCAGCAATGCCATCCTCAACATCCTTCAGGCGTTGCTTAGCTTCGTCAAGGATCAGCTGAGTGGCACGCAGGTCCGCCTCTGCCTCCCGCAAGGCTTGCTGGGGAGATGCACAAGGAAACAGTGGCTATTTTGGGTATGTGGTCAGGCTTTTCCCCCAAAAGCCAGAGATTTGGAACAAGAGTTGGTTTTCCATAAAAGTGCTTGCTGATAAGTTCTAGCTACTGATATCTCAATATCTCAGTCAATCCAGTCCCTGGATGACAAAGGCGTTACGTCCTGACCTGCAGAACGTGGTGATTCCCAGCATCTCCTGCAGAAGAGAGCTGCCAGTACTGTGTTCCCAAACACCAAAAGCAACTGGGTCACAGAGTTTCTTACCCGCTTGGGCTCCACGACCTTGGCCACAAAGTGGTACTTGTGCATGGCACGCACCCACTGGCAGATGGAGGTACAGGCTTTGGAGACCTTGGCAATGGCAGCTGGCTGAAACTCCTCATTGTCGATGTAGGGCTGGATGGCCTTGATCACACTGTCTGGAATATTGTCCTGCAAAGAATGGTGGGAGAGAAAGAGGCTTTCCTCACTCAGATCTCTAGCATGCTCATCACTGATGTCCCAAGGGCTTCCCCCAGAGGCAGCAGCACCCCAGGACCTGACAGGAGTGGCATCACACTGGAGCAAGAGGAATCAAATTGCTGCATGTTGAGGTCTGGGAGCCACAATTGTGGGGATGGGTAAATCCCTTCCCATACCACTTTTATCTAGCTCCTCCACACAAAAGAGTGGGGGGGCAGAATGTGAAGACTTTTGTGTCTGGGTCCTATTGCCCAAGGCAGTGAAGTGCACCCAACTCACATGAGAGCTTCCAGGCCAAATACACTCTCATCCTTGGTGTTGCTGAAGGATGTTGCCCACAAGAAGCTCAATTTGTTGCTGCTGTGAGAAGGATGTCTGTGAGGAAATACTTGATCTCAGTCACAGCTTCCTTCTGCCACTGCTTACCTTATCATAATCATACAGGCTGTTCAGGAACTGCACTGGGTCCTGGAGGAGGGCCCTGCCTGGCTCCCAGTAATCATCCACCTTGGTGCCTATCTTTTCTCCTGCCACTTTTTTCGGCTTTTTTCCATGCATAATGCAGACAGCTTCAATCACTATCTTCACACCAGGGGGAGGCCGCTGCAGGGCTCGTACCTGCAAAACCCAAATGGAAACAGTGGGTTAACCTGGTTCCCTGGGAGTTAGGGGGCTCATCCCTCCCTCAGTTGGGCCAGAGGAGACTGGGACCAGAGGTAGGACACAGAGGATGCAATACATAGGCAGGAAGGACAGAGGCATTTGAAGGGAAAACTGGTTATCAGAAAAGGCATGGAGCAAACTAAACATAGGCTGAAAAAGCCAGCTCTGCTACTCTAATAGATGTGTCCTGATGGGCTGAATATATCTTGGCAAAGGAGCTGAATCTGTATGGCCCTAGGGAGAAGGCTGTATGGAAATGAGGCACAGGCAGGCTTTCGCCCTTGTTCTGTGGGCTCTTATTTGTCTTGTTCCCTACCATAGCAATGAGCTGGTCTTCAGCACTTGTGGAGGGACTGCTTGAGTCTCCCCTCAAGCAGGCACCTAGGAGTGCTGCTGCAGCATCCTTGAGATGACTGTGGGCATCAGGACCTCTGAGGATGACTCCTGCCTTTTCCCTTCTAGTGCTGACCATCCTTGCCATGTCCAGCCAGAGACGTTCCCAGGCCTTCCCACTGGACACTGTCAGCAGAGCAGCAGACTTAATGGCAAAGCTGAGGCAGATCTACCCCCACCCATTCACCTTCTGTGAGAAGGACTTTGAGAGTCTCTTTGACTGCCCTGAGACAAAGCAATTCCTCGAGTGGTTCTGCAGCACAGTGAGTGAGGAGAATGTGCTGAGCCCAGCTGAGGTGGAGGCCTATGAGGCCCTGCTGGCTTCAGGCAAACCCATCTTGGAAGGTGATGCCCTGGAGGAGGCCCTGCGGATGTGCTGCCAGGTCCCACAGCTCTCGAGCTCGATAGCGGATGAGGGGCCCTCTGAGCAGGCCCTGCAGCAGGAGCTTCAGGAGCTGGAGCACTATCGTGACCTCCAGCTCTGGAGGTACAAGAAGCTGTTGGCTTGGATTAACAAGCTGCAGCAGGAACAGAAATATTTGGAGGAGGAAGAGAAAGTGGTGAAGCAGGAGTTGAGGATGGCTCACATGGACCTGAAAGCGAAGATGTTCAAAACCAGAGCTGTCTTGAGCCAGGCCAGCAAGACTGCAGAGCAGGTGTCAGAGTGTCATGGGAACATGGGGATAGGCCAGCTGCCAACACTGCTGTGCCAGACAGATCTTGCTCCTTACCTGGAGCAAGAACAACAAGCCACAGATGCATTTGAGAGCTTCATCCAGGAAGTCCTACCAGAGAGTGTTCAGGCTCAAGATGTTTGGGAAACACGTGCACAGGGAGAGAGCAGCCTGAAGGAAGGGCTGGAGGCTGAGACACAAATGGACTCATACTGTGAAATACCAGAAGAAAGAAGAGGAGCTCCTTATCAAGAATGCACAAAGACACAGTGGGGGGTGGCACCAACAACCTGGGGAACATTGGTCCAAGGCTCAAAGGCAGAGCTCCCAGTGGAGGGAGGGAATGAGAGAGACATATTGAGCATGGAGAGTGAGGAGAGAGATGGCAGCCAGGAAGTCGCAGATAGAAGTGACAACAAGGAAAAATCAATGCCAAGAAATCTTGGGACTGATGAAGATGAGCTACTGGAGGACCAAGATAGCTTCTGGAAAGAGCTGGGCCTAATAGAGACAGCGTATATCTGTGCCCAGAGGGAGGTTATAGTCACAGCAGCAAAAGTGGAAGGCACCCGTGCTGCGCTGGAGTGGGCCCAGAGGACTCTGGAAGCTCCTGAGGATAATCAGGTAAGGTCCCGTTCCTCCACCATCCCAATAAGGTCCCCTTCCTCCACCATCCTATGCGGCAGGGTCTGCCTGTGGCACAAGCTGTTCCTCCTGCTGACCACTGGCACACACTGACGAGCTGGGAGGGGGTGGCAGAGCCAGGCAGCACAGTGTCACCAGCCTGTTTGTGTCCCCCTGCACAGCAGACCGTCCAGGCTGAGCTCCAGAGCCAGGCTGCCGACCTCCAGAGGGAGCTTCATGCCCTGCGCTTCGACATCAAGCAGACTCTGACACACCAGCTGCCGCCCCTGCTGAAGGCAGAGGCCCGCCGCCTCTGCCTGCCCATCCTGCACAAGCACTTCAGCCTGGAAGTTGCCCGCCTCCAGAACACTGCCAGGAGGCAGGAGGAGGCGGCTGCGTGGCTTTTGAGCCAGCACAGCCGCCTGGATCTGCTGGAGCTCCAGCTGAAACGGGAGAGAAAGGAGCTGGAACAGAAGGCTGCTTGGCTAGAGAAGATTGAAACCATCACCAGAGAATCCCAGACCAGGCTGCAGGAGCAGAAGAGCTACTTCAGAGATGCCAGGCCCTCCCAGAAGGGTCATCCACACATATGGATAGACCCCAAAGACCTCACTGCTATACGGTAAAGGCCTGGGGGGGTCTGAGCTTGGAGAACAAACTAGGTGTGGGGACAGTGGCATAGGAATGGCCGAGACAGGCAGCAGACCCAAGCTATCAGATAGACTAGCAGTGCTCCTCTGCCAGTGCAGAGCCACTGTGATTCCATGGTGGTGTGAAGTTCCCCAGGTCTGCCTCTTTCTGGCTGGCTTGAATTGATGAAGCAAAGTATGGGCTTGGAGAATGGAATGAGTACAGACAACAGAAGTTTCTTTTAGAATGTTAAGGTACAGAGTGTAGAGGCAAGTCTTCAAGCCATGGAGAAGGAGAACTGGGCCACAAGCTGCTTAGAGCAAGACCTTTCTCTGACTAGGTGTCCTCCATTGACTGGGTCTTCTCAGTTTTCCCCACACAGTTTTGGAGTAGCTGGTGTCTGCCAAAAAGAAATCACACATTGGCTCTTGAGCCAGCCTGCTCCTTTATGGTGCTCTTTTTAGAGCTCCCTGACATGGGATGCTCACCAGGAGTGACTGTCTTCTCATTGCTGACACACATCAGCTCGCATCCTAGTCTTACAGTGCACAACAACCTCAGAGCCCTGTTCTTCCTCAGTAGTGTTGCTGTACTCACAGCTCTGGCTGGCTGTCCCCTCTCACAGGCTCTGGGACATGCTGATGGGGAAAGATCAGGAGAAGCAGCCCTTCCGCAGCTATGAGGCCTTGGCAGCCAAGTGCTCCCAGCTGGTTCAGGACAAGAGGGCACTGGAAGCCCAGCTGGAAGCTCCATTGCCCCAGGTGTCTGCTCTGGAGTCCTCCATAGAGGTGCTCTATCACCAGCTGTACAACAGCTCCAACCAGCTGCAGCTCTCCTCGCCGGTAAGAAAGCACTCCTCCTCCTCTGGGCCTTGCTGGGCAGCAGCAGGTGAGCACAGGGAGTTCTCTGCCATCCTCCTTGGGTGCAGGGGGGAGACCTTGCTGCCTCTCAGCCACAGAGGGAGGGGAGGGTGGCCTGATCCTTGCCTTGTCCCAAAAGCCATCCAGGGAGGCAATGGCTGGCTACGGGACAAAGTGATTCTAACTGAGTCTCACATGTGCTGTTCAGTGTCGAGATTGGGGTGCCTTAGCCAAGGTGTCCCAGTAAGCCACCTCTGCTCCTTGGACTGGGAGGGTTTGGAGGCCAGAGCTGGGTGGGTAATTTGTTTCTGGGGGGCTGAGTTGTTCCACAGGTATTAGGAAAATCCCCTTAATTCTCCACGTTCACATGACTTTGGGTTCTGTCCCTTAGGAGATTTCTGAGCTGATGCAGCAATTGAACATCATGCAGGATGACCTCTACCAAAAGCTGACAGACCTCCTGAGAGAGCTGGAGATCAAGCGCAGGTCTCTGGAGAACCCCATCCTGCAGGCAGAGCGCAACCTTTATGTGTACTTCTACTGCAGTCGGGATCGGCTGAGAGAGGTGGTGGAGGAGCTGGAGAAGCAGGCATCAGCTTCCTCCAAGGGCCCCCTGAGGGGGCTGCCCTATGGAAAGGAGTAGGTCAAAGGGATCCTTGCTCCCTGCCACAGTATTGGTGTCCTCTTTCAGTTGGGCTGGGTCCTTAATCCTGGATTGGAAGAGAACTCTGGTGGTCTCTTCTCTGGTGACAGGTTACTTGGGTCATGACCTGGCAGCTGGATTTAAAAGAAACTAGGAGCTTAATCCTTAAATACAGAGTTTCTGGGTGCTGGTTTAGATGATGTGTAAGAAATTGATGCATCTTGTGGCATTGGAAGCCTTGGATACACGAGACACTTCTTGTGCCAGCTCTATAAGGGGATGGGTGCCAGGGGCAAGCGGACCAACAGTGTCTGTGTCTTTCCCCACTTTCTGAGGAAAGGGGTTTTGTGTGGTTTGGGGAGAATAAAAAGGTCTGTTACTCACAACTGCAGAGCAATAAGCCTGTTCCTGAATGGTGAAATCTGTAGTTATTGAGTGTGCTGTCTTGGCTATGGGCTGTGATACTTGCAGGCTCAGAATCACCCTCTTTCTCTCACTAGTCTATTTCAATTCCTTGAATTCAGCCTGCTGCCTCTTCTCTGCCTGTGGTGGATCCCTTTTCAAAGAGCCTGCAGGTTCAGGGTGCTGCCAGCTCTGTCCCTGTGCTGCACAGTCAGTACTTGGGGTTGCTTGGTGGTACCTGCTGCATACCCCCATGGACAGGCAGGTGGGGTGAGCCCTCCTCCGCAGCCTCTCCAGGACATGCTGGAAACACCCTGGGGCCATTTACTGCCTTTTTGTCCTTCAATTTACATCTGAAGGAGTGAAGGTGAGATGCTGCAGGGCAGCTGCCCAGGAAGATGGATGGAGGAAAAGGCTGGGGACATTGCAAGCCTTTTGAAAGGGAATTGCTGCAGAGGGAGATGCTGTCGTTGAACAGACCCAGGTCTGCCACCCTCTCCCTTGACACAGTTACCTCTGTAACATCATTTCTGTTGAGGTTCTTCAGGCTGGCAAGAGCAGCGTGCAGGGCTGGGAGGGCTTCATCCAAGTCCTTCTGAGCATCATCTGCAATGGCTTGGGCTGTCTGAGCTTTCTCATTGGCCTTTGCCTCCTCAGCCTGCACAGCAATTCTTGTCTCTTCAGCCACAGCTGTGTCCACCTGTAACACCAGAGACAGCCTCAGAAGCATGCTGGAGGCAGAGCTTGGCCTGGCACTGCTAGGAAAGGATCACAGCTGTCCTGGCAGCTTGTGTGTTTTCTTCCAGCAGATCTCAGGGACCTAAGTGCTGCAGGGCATGTCCTTCCTACACCGTACTGGGAGAAGGTTTTTGTCAGCCTGTATAAACCATTCACAAGCTCCAGCCCTGGCTGTGCCTGGAATGCTGTTAGTCTTGCAGGAATTAGCTGCTCTACCCATTTTCCTATTGGCACAAGTAGAGGATGCATAGGGTTGCAAATCTGTAGGGAGATGGGAGGAATAGGAAGCTATGCCTAGGGGTTAGTTTCTAAAACTGCCACTTCTGCATATCCTAAGGGTTAAAACACTAGGAGGCATAAAGGAAATGTGGAATATAGCCAAATCCTTATCTGCTGTGTGGGAATTTAGGTGATTGCAGACTCTTTCCCCTCTCCATGCAGAGCTCTATTATGTCAGTGTCCCTGTTCACTCCATTCCAGTGTGGCCATCCCACAGTAGGAGACAGGCGGGAAGAACACGAGAAGGGGAGAAGGCAGTGACAGCCAGCACCGAACAGTTCCCTCTTCTGGCATGAGTGACTGTGTAATGATCCCTGAGGTGCGGGGGGGAGGCTGCAGCTGGATCAGGTCCCTGGGGATGGGATGTGGAGGAACGATCCTGTTCAATGCATCTGGCTTAGAGCTGCTCGGCCCACCTGAGGATTGTGTTAGTGTTGCTAGACTGTGCTTGCAAGGGCCTGGGAGCTCGGCTGACTGACCCCTGGGTGGTGGCTTCAGGCAGGGGCACGGGAGCCATCGCTTCTGCAACAACTTGTTCTTACCAGCAGCAGAGCAGGACCCCAGCAGGAGGCAGCTTTTGCTGTCAGTGCAGCACTGCACAAATATCTGCCGTGCCAATCTGAGGCGTTTTTACCTCTGATCAAGCAGGATTTTGCACAATCCCTGCCAGGCCCCTCCAGCCTGTGTCCAATCTAGTCTGAGCAGTCAGAGTTAGAAAGTGCAGGGCTGCCCAGCAGCGGTACCTTTATCTGTTCTATGGTTGCCTCGGTGTCCTTGGCTGCCTGTGCCAGGAGAGGGCGGGAGTTCTCCAGCTCCTCCTGCATCTTCGCTACGTCCTCTGCTGTTCGCAGGAGCTATGGGAGCAAAGCAGAGCTAAGAGCAGGGGCAGCAGCCGTGGAAAACCCTAGCAAGGGGAAGGGGCTGTGCTGCTCTGGAGGGTGTGCCCTGCCAAGCGCTGGGCTGTGCAAAGCACACGTCTTGCCCTGGTTCCTGCTTGAGCAACAATCTGACACTGGTGTGCTTATAAACGGTAGTGCCTAACGTTGCCTGCACATGTTAGGCATTACTTCATAAGCTCATGGCAATGATGCAGCAGAGCAATATTTCTGTTAGAGGGCTTTCAATTACAAGGTTAGTAAGGAACACCCTGAGAGCTGAGCTGCACAGAGGTTTGTGGTCCCCAAAGACTGGGGACTGTTACTCTTTCAGAGATGTTACAGACTCAGACCTTCAAAAAAAGACCTTCAGGCCCTGGCAGAAGACATTCACTTGCTTTAGCTTGAGATTTTTCCTGTTACACAGAACATGTGTAGGACATCTCACTGCATCTCTGCCGCTATAAATACACTGCTCAGAGTGCATAAGGGGTGGCCCCAAAACTTTCCTGGGTATGAGGGACGAACCTTGTCTAGGCCACTTTGCATCCTGTTCTTGGCTGTCTTCAGTTCCTGTTGCTTCTTTCCAATGAGGGAACTGAAGATGCTGAGGAACTCCAGGTAGCTTTTGGGAGTGATATAATTGTGTCTGCCCAGTTCTGCTAGGAACAACTGGCACTTCTGTGCCACGCTCTGGTGGATTGCTACACATACTTGAATCTACAGTAGGAGAAAGGAAAGAAGCAATCTTATTCAGTACTGAACATGTGAAAGGCAAATCTATGTGATGCCCAGAGAAAGCAAAAGGTGCTTATGAAGAAACAAACTATACCGTCACAGCAGAGCTTATGCATGTGTAGGGGCTTTAGTGCCACAGGGGGGTGACAAATGGCCAAGCCCGTTTCAAGGCATATGAAAGCCATGCAGCTCTGCATTTGAATGCTCCTGCCATGGAACATTTCTGCTGCAGGGTAGGACACTTCTGAAGATGTGTCCTGCATCCATTGTCTTGGTGTATCCAGAGACACAGCACACTGAACATAGGGGAGCAGAGTCTTCTCTGTGTGGCACGTACCATCCCGTCCAGATCGTCAGTACGGCTGCCAAGAAGTGGGAGTTCATTCAGGAAGGAGGAGGCAACGCTCTGCAGGGCTTCAGCAGGCCACTGATTGAACCAGTCAATGGTGCAGCAGTTCACAAGAGAGGGGAACTGCCTCAAGTGGGCACGGAACACTTCTCCGATCGGGCTGAGGGCAAGGCGGGCAGAGAAGACGTGTTACAGCTGCCTCGAAATACAAGGACAAAATATCTTTCCTTCTACAGAACCACCCTGATGCCTTGTGGAGCAGGAGGGACAGGAATACACCCAGGGAAGGAGGGAAAAGGGGAATGAAAGTTCAGGCAGTGAGCTGCATGCCCCAATATTCCTTTGCTTGGGACACTCTGGAAGTATTAAGACAGTAGTAGGGTCATGTTTTTTGGGTCCCTTTCTAGGGACAACACTTGAGGGATAAGAAATATATGTGCTCTGAAGTTTATTTCAAGCAGGTGCCTGAAGAGATCACATCATCATAATCATGGCCCTGATTTTTCTACTTGTTCTTGCACTGAGAATGCCCTGTACCTTCTGGTATCCCTCCTGCAAGGGAGGAAGCTGGTTATGGACTATACATTAGATTCATGAGTAAACACGGTGCAACTGAGCCCCAAATTAAAGCAAGATATGTCTGTAACAAATGGCTCAATGCAGAGAGGAGGAAGTACCTTGTGTTTCATCTGAATCACACATAATCACACTATTGAAAAATTCTTGGAAAAAAAGAGGTTTTGTGTGGTTTTGGAAGAATAAAAAGGTCTGTTACTCACAACTGCAGAGCAATAAGCCTGTTCCTGAATGGTGAAATCTGTAGTTATTGAGTGTGCTGTCTTGGCTATGGGCTGTGATACTTGCAGGCTCAGAATCACCCTCTTTCTCTCACTAGTCTATTTCAATTCCTTGAATTCAGCCTGCTGCCTCTTCTCTGCCTGTGGTGGATCCCTTTTCAAAGAGCCTGCAGGTTCAGGGTGCTGCCAGCTCTGTCCCTGTGCTGCACAGTCAGTACTTGGGGTTGCTTGGTGGTACCTGCTGCATACCCCCATGGACAGATGAAAGACAAAGGACAAGGAGGGAATAATTAGCATTAAAAGCATGGAGTTGCAGGCCTGAAGTACCTCATGCACAGGACCATATGGATATTGCTGCGAACCCGTGCTGTGAATGCAGCCATCAAATTTGCCTTGGTGGGCTGCTGCCCCAGATCTCGGACAACAGGCTTCATAGCTGTCAGGATCACGTCTTGGTCCTCGGGATTGTAAATGTTGGGAATGTCACCAGAGTTGAGCAAGTTGTTGATATCTTCAAGGAAGGATTCATTTTTGATCTAAGTAGATGGTAAAAAAAAAAAAAAAGCAGTTTCTGAAGTCAGAAGACATGTCTCACATGCCACAGAGATAATTTCTGCATAAATACAGTCCTCAGCCTCAGATATAAGAAACAATTTTTGTGACCATTTGGCTTCAGAAGGGCACACTCTGATTCTTGTCCAGCACTTCCAATTAAACAGCCATATTTAACCCATTTCAGAGGTGGGAGGGTGTGTTTGAGAGCAAACATCCTTCTGCCCATTCCCCATCTCCTTACAGACAAATTGAGCTCAGGCTCTTGTTCCCTGCCTCTGCAGTCAGACCCCAGACACCTGGTTGCTCCGTGTCTTTGCTCCTCCAGCACAGAACACTTCATGATTAAAATAAAGCTTATCAATGTGGGAGACAGAGTAATTGCAGGGATGTGTCACAGTCTGTGGGACGATCTCCCTCCAGCGCTACACTCACCTCTCCACCTTTGCTACATCAGAAATACACAGCATCCATCTTCTTGACTAAAATGCACCCTCCTGGGCCCCTTTGCTCCCACATATGCTTCTCACTGCAGGGAAAAGGCTGCAAGAACAAGCAGCATTTGACTGATGCTCATCTCGCTGCTTAGGGCTCTGCCACAAGGGAATGGTTCCTATGATAATGAAGGCAGTAAAAAAGCCTATGGGGGACATAACTGTGATTCCAGAAGTGGAAATTTGCCTACTCATTAGCAAGTTACAGTTTACAGCTACAGCCAGCATTATCCTACGGAACCAGCAGGCATAAGGTCATAAACCTACTCTCTTTTTGAAAAGGAAAATAATCATTTTACTTAGGACTTCTAATATCAGTGGCCAATAGTGCTTAGCTTCAGACAGCTAAAATCTATGTACCCACCAAAGACTTGGATGGAGCTGAAGGAAGCTTCCTTATGCAAGAGAAGAATCCACCCACTCACACACAGCTCTACAGACCCTCCAGCAATAAATGCACCACCTCTAGTTTCCCTGGGGCTCTTTTATAAGATGATGAATATAGGCTACTGAAGAAATACAAGTTGTGTCTAGTTTGTGTCAAGTTCCTTAATACCCTGTAGGGGAATTTATTGAGCTTAGAGATGTGTTTCTGACTGCTTTTGAGAAGGAATCCACCGTGCTAATACTCTTGTACCTGTGTGTCTACAAATAGGAAGGTCTTGGGTAGACTTTGAAGGCCTGCCTTCATCATGACCTTCCTCACATCATCTCGCCATTCAGTCATGCCGTAATTTTTGGACAGTTCAATCTGGAAACATTCATTTTCTGCCCTAGAGGAAAAAGAAGCCTGTAGAGTTACATCAAATTAAAACATCCTCTTCTGTCAATTCCCAGTATGTCTTGTGGACCCAGAGTGAAAGGACTCAAGCAAGTTGTTTTCCTAGAGTGAGTCCCAAGCACACACTTGTCCTTTTGCACCAAGGACAGCCACCAACCCAGGAGCATGTTTTACACAAAGCTAGCCAGAACCCCAGTGCAGATGAGCATGTTAACTGAGTCCTGGCTCTTGACTCGGTTGAGGAGTCAGCAGCCTGAAAACCACGTCACTGGCAGTAGGAAGGGCAGAAAAAGAGATTCTCTGAAGGCAGCCCCAATGGAGCTGCTCCCCATTTCATGCATAGGTGGGAGTTCATTACTTACATATGAGATGCCAGCCTGGTGAGAGACTGTCTCCCACTTCCCCCAACACCCAGGAGAAGAGCATTCCCCGGAGCCTGCCGCAGAATCCGGCTGATTCGGCAGATGTGCTGTATTGCATCCATGAAAAGCACAAGCTTCAGTTCCGGGGTGTTGCTCTGATTGTACTCCTCCAGGTAGTCCTCAATCACAAGCTTCAGCTGTGGGTAGAAACACTCAGTTGTGGCTAGCAGATAAAAGCAACTGTGGGGGGTGTTTATTGTCTGCTGGCACAGCCAGGAGTAGGGGAGGGCAGAACCTGGTGCTTCACAGAGTCTGGGAGCAGCTCTCCTCCGGGCTCCTATAAGGAACTGCCATTGGATGGGCTGAATTTAGTTAGTGGTGGTGGCAGCAGCTGCTCAATGGTGACTTTAAACTAACTCAGGCAAGTGACTACAGTCTGCTGTTCCCAACTGTGCTGTTTTCCTCAAGAAACAGCAGGGTGTAGTTCAAAATAAAAGATAAAAAAAAATAAGAAGGCAGTATGGCTTCCTGATCCATACTGCTCCAGGGCCTCCTTCTGGGTTACTTTCCTTGCTCTATAGCTGACCACTGCCTGCTGCTGAATCCTGTGGTTAGGATTCTGGCTGGAAAGCCACAGGTGCTGGGGAAGAAAACAACACTGGCTGTAGATGGGCAGAGGAGCACACTCCTCTCCCAGTCCAGTCATCACATGGAATAGCTGCAGGAGCAGTTTCTCTTGCCCTTCCTAAGGCTCTCTTCAATTGTACCCTCAGGCCAGAGGAGATGAAGCATGAAGACATCTGGGATTTGATCCTACCCCCTCAGCAATCTCACTGTGAAGCTGGGAAAGCAACACCAGCTGGAATTCATACAGCACTGAAATCCCTGCCTAGATGCCAAAGTCCTGTGTGCATCAGTGGGGAGTGTGCAGCTGCCTCTATGTCTGGCTGTCTCAGCTGTGCTCACTTCACGGGGAACAGGCCTACCTACTTTGCAAAAGGGATTGGAAAGCTCAGTTAATTACCAGCCCTTGTCACACTGCTATCACAAGAGGAGAGACAACAGAATAATCATCTCTTTCTGATAATGAGTGCAAAACGCACCACTCATTGCCTTTGCTTAATTACCACTACCCAAGTACTCCCAGTATCTTCTCCAACAGGGAGACTGGCAGTAACATTAATTACTCGTAAAGGTCAATTGTGAAGTCTTTAATGGCAAAAGTAGTATTGTTTGGGGGTAATGTGCCATTTCTTTCCAGCAAATTTCACTTTTCAGTCCCAAGTGCGGCTCATTTGGGAGATTTGGCATAGCAGGCTGCCTTCAGGATTGCAATGCAGAGACAGCTTGTTCCACCTCAACTGCCCATCACTACAAAAACAGCCACTATTCATATATGTGGTAGGATTTCACAGGAGACCCCTGGGACAGTTTGTAGTTTCAGACACCTCTAATTAAAGCACCACTATTATTACTATTACTGTTTTCCTTCGTTTGCAGAAGACTGGGAAGATGTGAACGTAGTTCACAACGTGTTTCCCAGGGTCCTTTACCTTATCCTGGCTCTCGATTTCTTGATATACTTTGACATTGGCACCTGGCTCCATGAAGTCTCCAAACAGAACTGGCTGGGAGGGAATGACCTCCTCAAAAGTGGTGCCAAACTCCACCATCTTCGTTGTCATTAGGCTGTCAAACCAGGTGCGGTCCTCCTCACTGACCAAGCGATCACGGAAGACCCGGCAGCTCTCGTGGTACCACAATCTCAGCAGGTGCTCTTTGTTCTGGAAGGAAATCCCAGCAAAACAGCCCCCGTGAGAGAAGCAGAGAAGTGTTATGAGCATTGCTGTCAGGAAAGCTGGTTCCTGCCCAGCATGTGGCCAACTCCACTCCTGTTACAAGGCAACTGGAGCGGAGAAAGAACTGGGCGGAGGAAGCTGCTTTCCCTTCTCTCAAAAACAACTCTTGTCAAAACAGCTGCTTTGCAGAGAGCTCATTACAGCATCAGTTTATCTCCCTCTATTTGTCCATATGTTGAGCTTTCTTTGAGACATTTAAATTTTATGTTCTTTGTTCTTATCTTTCCCCAGGTTGATTTAAATTTTACAGTTTTCTTGTGTGTTTTTTGAAAAGATCCTTTTATTTGGCTGATAGCACAGAACATATATTACTTAGGGTCCTAAGTATTTCCTGTGAGAATTCAATCTCTACTGGCCAGGCTGGAGCCAGAGCAAGGTCCTCAGGGCAGAAGCAGGTAATGGGACACCACCTTTGCCCTGCTTGGTCCCTGTCTGGTCCCCCATGGCTCCATCCAGCCCTGAATGGGTGGGCTGTGTCCTACTGACTCCCTGTGGCCACTCACCTGCTTCCATACCAAGGAAGGACTGTGACAAAGGGGGCGTCCGCCTGCTACTGATACCAGGCAATAGCCAAAGGGGAGGCCACCACACCCACTGAGCCACATCAAAATGAATCTTCAATGGGAAATTGAAGCCTGTTTGCAGGCCTGTGAATGAGGCCTCAAGCAGAACATTTCTGGTCTTGCCCTGTGTGGCAGGGCTGTGCTGATGGGAGGACTCACCTCAACTTTGCCAGGCTCAGCCATGAGCATGCCCTGGAACACCTTTGAGAGGTCTCTCAGGTTGAAGGTATAATGTGACTTTGCTGGTGTGGGCAGCAGCTGGGATGTGATGGTCATATACACGGAGATTGTGGCATCAACTAAGGGCTCGTTCAGGTCTTTCACTGCAACTGCTCCTGCTGCAGAGACACAAGTAGTTGGAGAGGATGTCAAGATGGCAACTCTGGGCTGAGAGGGTCCTTGCAGTGCAGGAAGGGGGCACTGAGTGGCAGAGGTGCTGGCTAGGTATTGAACAGGAAAACACTTTTTTCTGCAGAGACACTGAGGGACCTGACCAAGCACCTGCTCACTGCAGTGGACAGCTGCCAATGGGTTTATCAACTAATGTGGACCAGATATGGAGTGCAAAAGAATGCTTTACAGTGGTTCTGTGGTGTGAAGACTTCATGCTCCCCAGGAACAGAGGAGGCACTGCGAGACAGGTACTTGATGTCGACCTGAAATATTCCAAAAAAGGTTTTTCTTCTCCCTCCTTGCACTCCCCGCAGTGAAATCTCGACTACTTTTAAGCTAGAAGGTGTGAATGCCCTCTTAGCTAAACCCCTTGCAATTCATTATGCACAGCAAATGCAAAGCCACTGAGGAATAATTTCTTATGCAATAATCTGGCAAGATTTAAACACAGCTGCCGGTTTTAGAGCATAAATTTTTTTCTCCCAATGAAGTTTATTACAAACACTCCTGGAGAAGTAGAGCCATATGACACTCCAGCATTTTGCACTTTTTTGCATTATTTCAAAAATCCTTTAATTTCTTTCTAAATCACAGCTAGATGTTTCAGTGTGCCCCTGAGATCACAGTCAGGTACTGGTGATTCTGAATATTGCAAGCATTCAGAAAGCTCTGCTTTGCTTCTTCCATAGTTGACTATTCTCACTTCTTTCTACTGGCAGATGAGGACATATTTGCAAAGATGATCCTAAATTCCCAGCCCACCAAGTATAAGAGAACTCATTTCACTCCAAATGAACCCTTTTTTCATGGTGGCTGTAGCACCATGCTCAGATCCACCCTGCTCAGCTGTCTACAGGCTGCAGCAGATGGAGAATAACAGAAGGCTCTGCTTCCACAGAAGGCTGTTGTCTGGGCAAGTGTCTGTCTGCTGAAAGCACAGGTAAGCTGTGCCATGCTGTGCTCACCAGCTTGTTCTGTTCACAGTCTCTCTCATCTTTCTGCTTTTACTTACGCACTGGATTTCTGTAACTTTTTTCTCCTAGGAGTCCATCTAGAAAAAGACAACAAAAAAACCAGTTCCAGCTTTACCTGCTGAGGTTAAGAATATCTGCATCACCCTTCACAAATAAAATCCTCTTTGAAAGGCCCAGGCTACAGGATAACATACTGCAACTATGAAAGCCAAAGCTGAAGTTTGCTGATTTGCACCAGCAGAGTTTGGCCCTGAGACTAGTGTATGAGCTCTCTGTTTGCTAAACCTCATAAAACACTTTCCCTAAAGCATCTTTAACTGACTACTGCAAGTTCCAGCTTTCAATACTTTGATCAGGTCATCAGTATTAATTGGTCCCCTTCCAAGCTCCATTGTCATCAAGCTGATTTTCAACACGAGGAGAAGGTGGCAGTTTTCTGCAGGACTTACCCATCCAGCTGCCAAGGATGGTGGAGAAGATCTTCTTCTTGCTGCTCTCATCCATCTCGGTGAAGGAGAGGTAGTTGAAATGGCGAGTGAGGCGTGGAGTGATTGGATTCCTTCCCCCTCCAGGAGGTCCCATGGCACAGACAAAATTAATATCTACCAGCTTCTTAAAAGTACCTTTGAGAGTGCAAAACCAGGAATGAGTGCTGAGTTGTAGCTAAAACCCCTCGTTACAAATCTCCACAGCAGGCACACCTATCCAACAGGCAGCTTTTGCTCAGGGCACAGGCTGTGGGTCGTACCGATCTGCCTGCGGTCGTACCAGCCGTGGTGGTCCATCCACTGCCGCAGCAGCTCGATGGGCGGCTGAGCTCCGTACTGCTCCAGCATGGGCATGTTCAAGTCGTCGATAAAAAATATGAAATATCGACCAACTGGAGGCCCGAACACTCCCTTCCTCCTGCAAGGACAGAACCCGTGTCAGGACACAGGACAACTCCTATGGAAAAGGTACTTCTAACTTGATCCAAAAGCATGGGGTTTTTTCCTCTGGATGCTTCCTGAGTCAACAGCTTCAGCTATTTTTACACTTGATACACTCCTTTGTAAGGGTCTTTGCATGGAGCAAATCACAGCAATCCTCCAGTTTGAGGCACTGGCTTCTCTCCAAGTGAAATTTTTTCTACTCATGTATAATGCCAAGGAGTAAAAGGGTGCAAATAAGAGCAAAGCTTGGGTCCATTAATCTCCTGGAAACTTCAAACCAGTGGCTGACCAGGGAGGTGAAATGGAAGCTGTTTACTGTGGGGAGTGGGATTGCGGGTGGGCAGCCACATTTTCTCCCTTCATCACTTTCTGTAAAGATCCCACACCAGGGTTTCAAACACCTGCGCTGTGAAATGTAGTATTTCTGGAAAAACTAGAATTGGAGCAACTTTTACTGACCCTCACTAATCCTTCTCACTTTCTTGCCGTTATAACAAGCTATTATTGGCTCTCACAATCCCAGCTCAGATGTGCTGCGTGTCTACAGCTGTATGTGGTCAGGTCTTGGGATGAAACCAAGTAGCCAAGCTGATAGACACACTGAGCTCAGGGATACTGCTTTTGCACACACAGAAAGGAATCTTGCCTCTTATCCAGTTTGCTGTCAATGAGATCCTGGGTTTGGTTAGCAGAGGTGCGTGCTGAAAACATCAGGAAGTGGGTGATGTATTTGTTAGGCAAGTTCTTCAAAAGCTTGTCCGCAATTGTGAGAGTCTTCCCTGTGCCAGTGGGACCAATGCAAAGAACCTGGAAGCACAATCAGCAATGCAGCATAATCACATGCAAGCAGCCTGTGTTTCCCAGCACTCTGACATTTGCTGGAGGAAATGCAGGTTACTGCTCTTTTAGGCATTTGAAGGTTGGGAGAGGACTTTTGGGCTTGCTTCTTCAATAAGGTCAGCTGCCCAACACCAAAATCTCTTGGTGTGGATGAAATCCAACTAGAGAAGTACGAAACAGAACTGTAGGAAACAGGTAAAGAGGGATAGTGATGGGCTATCTAGCAATTGCTGCATTTTGATTGAACAACTGAGTATTATTCCTTTGGGGTGCTGGCATGATGCCTGGGGACTAGTACTTAAGCACAGACTTGGAGCATAGAAATACAAATCCATGGAAGCAGGAAATAATCTCAAAGTATAGGTAGCTGTTAAATTCTGACTGCACTGGGAGAGGCAGAGGTTTAATCAAAAATTCACAGACAAGGCTGGGCACATACTGGCTTATAGTTGGTGAGCAACAGTTCCAGCAGATAGGCCATTCGGACTGTGTTCATCGTGGGCACAATAATGTCACAGAAGTTGGTGTCTGGAACCATGGTGAACTTTGCTGTGGCATCCAGCCACACCTCCCAGTGCACCTGAAAGATTGGAGTCTGCTTAGAGGGGGCATCTATCCCTTCTAGGAAAAGGAAAACTATTTCTGCTATTTTGCATGTCACCACTCCCTGTATAATAGCTCAGATTCTGATGAGAAATTCAGGTTTCCAGCCCCTCTATTGAGTCTTGTCACCCTTACCTTTCTGTATGGAAATGCTGGGAGTGTTTGACTCGTTACTTTTGGGAGGGACAGAGCCCCAGACTTAGAGGTCACTGTCCCAGCAGCAACACACCTGCCCTCCCTTCTGAGAATTGGGATCAAAGCGGGATGGAGCACTTGTGATATCTGCAAGAATAGGAAATCTGCCCATGGCAGAGGGCCAAAGGGGCCTTATCTGGGCTCCTGTCTTCCTGTTTTGTTCCATCACCCACACTGCACTCAGAGGAACATGAGGCTTTCTATTTGTACAAGATATGGATCTCTTGTGCTAGATTGAAGCTGCAGATGAGCCTCCCAGAGGCCACTATACAAATGAGATAGAGCTTCTGCCAGGGCTGGGCTGGAGAATACAGGAGAAAATCTACATTCCTGACCACCCCATGTGGCCTTCCCAGAGACCACACTGGCACTTTCTGTTAAGCATCTGACACTTATGTAGGGTTCTTTGTTTCATTTCAGGAAGGGGAAGCATTTTCCCTCCCTTTTAAATTCCTTTTAGCCCAGAGTCTGGTGACTGTCAGTCAGGATGACCCTGACATGCCCTACACTGCTGTCTCTTGTGAAAAAGAGGGAATATTTATCTGCCTTGCAGCTACTCCAGACTCTGCTGCACATAGTTCTTCTGCTGTTGTTCCCTGCTTTCTAACACAGACAGCTCTATCCATCTGAGCTTCTGCCTGTCCTTCAGCAGCCACACCTGTGCCCCCTCTCTCACTTTTCTGAGCACTGACAGAGACACTCAGGTCTCAACTGACCAGCTCCTGGCACAGCTTTGAAAGATCTGGTTCACAACTCTGAAGGCAAGAAACTGCCTTCTTGATTCAATGAAAAGCTTAGTTTTGATTTAAACATTCTTGTTTGCTTCCTATAGGCCTTTATTCTTTGCTCTTGATGAAAAAATCCTACCAAATCCTGTAGGACTGTGTTGCTTCCTGATCTCCTAAATTTCCCAGCTTGGAATTAAAAATGAAATATTTTACCTCTCCAGGTTCTTCATCATCCACATCTTCAGTACTGCTAAGCCCAGCATCATCCAGTTTATAGTCATAAACCAGCCCTTCTTCTGGGAAGAGTAATTTGATCTGTGAGAATAAAGCTGTGGTGAACCTGGCTGCCACTCAGCCAAATTCACAGGAGGATATGCACTACTTCAAGAAAGCCTTCACTAATGGGATGCTACCCAGGCCAGGGGCTCAGGCCTCTCCCAGTATTTTCAGCTCCATGGGTCCCAGTCCCATTGAGAGAGTGGCATACCAGATGCTAATGGGAAGTCTATTCAAAGCCTCCAGGCATTCAGCTCTGATCCCCATTCCTCACTACTAATTCCTCTATTAGGAGAGAAGATCTGCTTCTCTTTACTCACCCTTTCCTTTGCCATCTTCTTCCTGAGCCACGAGCTAAAGGCCTCACGCCCCGGGGAATCTCCAGTAGCACCCACACTCCAGACCAAGGCAAATATAAACCAAGGTTCGATCAGCTCTCCCATACGAGCAATCTTCTCCCGGGGAATTGTCTTAAGTCCCTTAGAACCAGAGACAAGCAGAAGAAAAATTCTCAGGTATAATCAAGGCACATAAACCCCAGACACTTCTTAATTTGCTCATAATTCTATTCAGCTTCTGTGTTGTGTTTTTCTAGACAGTTTTTCACAGGTCTTGTTAATATATTCTGTGGATTAAAATTTATTTCATTGGAGAGACTCTCTTTGCTGAACTAATGTCACTCAACAGGAGATGGGAGAAGAATTTAGTCTTAGGTTTTTAATTTGAAAATTGTTCAGCCTTATTCAATACTAATTCTCAAAGGACCTGCAATCTGAAGTGCATCACTGCTCAGCTCTGATCTCTGCTTTCCACTCATTCTCCAATTCCCTCTGCTATAAATAAAAGTGAACCTCTGCCCTCCAGCCTGGTAGGCATGGAGCTTATCTTGTGTTCCTTCAGCGGGCAGAGCATAATCCTCCCAGGTTTACCTGTGCTTTGCTGGATGTTGTATTACCTTCTGCCACGTAGATGAGCTACAGCATGACCTTTCTGCACCAAAATCTTGTTCTTTGGTGACTAACCCTTTCCATGACTTAGCATCCTTAGGAGTTATAGACATAAGTAACAGTGATAAGAGGCTGCAAAATCTACCTTAATGGGAATGAAAGGCTGGTACAAACATTCCAAGAGCACCAGGAGGCTTGTTGTGAGGTTACTGTCTGTAGAGGTAATTATCTCCTTCACAGAGCTTCGTATAAAGTCAATGGCCTCCTGGAAAGATAGGCAGGGACAGCTCAGTGTCATCATCCAGCAGAGCTGTCTTTGGCTTTACCTTCTTGTTCACTTCCATCATGTTATGTTTAGCAGGGAGAGTGTGACTGAGAATGCTGCCATTTCCAACTGCATCCCAAAAACCACCTTTTTTACTGGAGAAAAACAAGACAAACCCTTTGATTCAGTCTTAACACCACGAAACCTCTGGGCCTCCCTTGCAGTTCTGTGCAACAGTTGAGTGCATCTTGTGCTGTTAAATGGTTTGCTCCCTTCAGAACTTATCAGCAGAGTAGAAATAACAAGACTCGTTTGTACAACCTTCTCTCTGGAGGTACTCCACTGTCAGCTATGGAACTGCACTAGGAGTGGTTTTGTCCAGAAGATAATTTTAAAATGAAATAAAACCAGCCATAATGTCCAATAAGACTTAGTTACATCTACAGAGACCAGTGAGTAACCTCTATTAAAGCCACAGAATTCACAGAGAAGTTTCCATGATAGATATGCTGGTAGGAAATGTTCCCACAATGGCATTTAAATCCAGGCCTTGACAAGTCTGGGCTGGTTGATATTCAAGATGACATGGAAAGGCTGAAACAGAACAGAAGCTCACCTGGAGGAATCTCCTAAAGAGAGATGCCAGCTGCTGTGAGAAACGCTGCATGATATCTGGCATATTTTTCAGCCAGCATTCAATGAAGGGCTCCAGCCCCAAAATGCTGGGTTCCAGATAAACCATGCCACAGCGGGAGACTGTGGCAGGGGAAGCAACAGCCAAATCCTGGACTTCAAACATCATGGTCATGCTCTGGAAATTATAGAAGAAAAGAAAGGATAAGGACCTGCTCAGTTTTGGTACGTATTTCAGTGCAGGGAGGATAGAGTATAGACAACAGGCAGCAAAAGTGGGAGGGATGAGTAACCTCTGTCATCTTGATGATTTCCCCTGAGCTGAGGCACAGCTTCTTGTTGTCATCAAGTACTGTGTTCATGTTCTCAATCCACAAAGCATCCACTGGCCCATCAAACATGTACCACTTCTTGTTGGAGTCAGTGGCCACGGTTCCCCGACGGATGAGTGTGGAAAAGATCCCGTCTGTCCTGAAAGGCAGGAGGAAGGCACAACTTGGCTCATTCTGGTTTTGCTGAAATTAATGGCAAAGTTCCCACCACAAAAGACAATCTTATCCTGGTTCATGTGTCTTCATTATCCATGAGCTGCAAAAACGTCTACCTCATTCTTTTTTTTTTTACTGAGACACGTCTCAGCCTGAGTGACAACCCAAAACAATTTCTTTGGGCACCAGGATCTGGAATTCATGTCATTTAACTAAAAGAAGTCAAGCTTCCCTTTAACGTATCTGTCCTCAGTGAAGAGTAAAAAGGCCTTGCTAGCATCCAGTTCAGGTCACAGGCAGATTATCTGCTCTCTGGAGGTGCCTCTCTTTCTCAAGGTCACAAGGGTTATGATCTTTATGATCTTTATGATCTTTCACAAGGATAAATCCAGGATAAAGATCATAGCCCTACCCTCTTTATAACTGAAGTTCCCTATCCTCAGCTGCCTGTGAACCTGGGCAGTGCTGGAGCTGGTGACCAGAGGAGCAGACACAAGGAATGCTGGCTGTTGACAGTAAGAATTTAATCTGTACATGGAAACCTGGAGTGTAGTTTCCATTCAGACCCTGGACCCAGCTCCTGCTATTAAATAATTATTTGTTATTTTTATAGTACTAGTGAATTCAAGGGTATTGTTATTGAGATCAAGGGAAAACAGTCTGTTCTAAAGCTCAGCTGATTAAAGCAGATGGATTTGTCTGTAAATATATTTTACACAACTGCTGTATTTTTCTTTGTGTCACGTTGACATGCCTGTGTAGAGTCACATCATAAATAAACAGTTGAGCTTAATTGGAGCTCCTATAAAATGTCCTTCAGTAAATATGTACCAGATCCTAAGCTGGAAAGCTCTGGTTACAGCATCAGTAATGTTTACTGGCTTGCACTTTTCCTAGAGGTAGTTAGTTTCATATATGTTTAGTTTCCCTCATTTTACAGAACACAATTTTTAGCTTTGCTCTCAAACAGGTGCTGGTTGACAGGGCCAAAGGGAGATTCACACTGCTTCTTACATCCTAGCTTATGGATAAAGTGAGCTGCAAAGTCAACTTCAGGTCACATACGGAAACATATGCAGTAGGATCTGGATGTAAAGAGGGCAAGTGGGTTATTGGTTCTTGTTTCCAAACCATGTAAGCAAGCAGGAGCCCTGGCAATGGGAATGAAATGCCTCAAAGTCATTCCCCATCACTCAAGGATACCAGAGTATTTATACAGAACAGTTCAAGTGAGCAGTACAGAGGTCACTTTTCTTCAGAAGCAAAGCAAGTGTTTTTAAGCTGCTGTATCTTAGGAGCAGGGGCATGTGCTTCAAAGCTGTTGATTTATTGTTCTGCAGTTAATGCTGCAAGTGAGCTGCAGGAACTGTCTGGGCATGTGCTGGCAGACAGGCCAAGCACACAATGAGGGATGTCAGCTTAAATCGCTGTGACTGGCTATTGTGGCTGGGTGGGGATAAGGACTTGATCGCTTCTGGTTTCATGCCACCACCCCAAACGGCTCCCAGCCTTGAAGAGAAGACGCTCAAGACCAGAAAATTGTTTTCTGTCTGGAAGAAAGGAAAGCAGGTTTTGTACTTTACCATTCATGCGTTAGCAAGTTGAACTCCCCATAAAGCTGGCCCATTGTGATGGATTTGGGATTCAGTACAAAGTAGCGGACTGCTTCGTAATTCCCACCACTGGCTGCAGGCTGACCTTTCAGTGATGTCATTGCAGCTGCCAGGACTTCATAACTCTGCAAAAGCAGGACAGCCAGAGAGTTAACTGCCATGGCTCCAGAATGACAAAGCCACTTGCTCTCGCAGCAACTGCATTCAAATGCAGTGAGGAAAGAGACATAGTGAAGGGTAATATCATAGTATGGAGATGCCTGGCTGAAATAAAAGCACAGAAATTAAGCACTCTATATGTGAGGGAGGGGTAAGTTAGACCTGCTCTGTAAGAGGCCTGAAGCACCTAGAGAGGTCAAAGTATGTCTCAGCCTTAGAAATCTGCAGCAGAACAAGCCTCAGCCTAATCTCACAGCTCAAAAGTGAACAAGTAATACACATCCCCATGGCTATAAATTATTACTAGCAGGCAGGATCTTTGTGCCCCTGACTTCTATCTGAGAGAGGCTTTAAATGCCAGTATGGGTCTTCTGTGAAACTTAACCCTCTGTGTCACTAGGTAGGTGATGGTTTGGTGGGGCCAGCACAATGTCTCACCCATACCTTTGTCTTCCCAGAACCTGTTGGTCCCACCAGCATCAGGCCATGACGAACCACGGTGGTCTCGTACAGTTGGATGCATTTAGTTACAAAACCTGTACAGGAAGATGATGCAGAGTGGGTCTGGGAACATATCTCCTTCCTAGGGCAGCATGCTGGACTAAAAGCCCAGGTCCAGAGGGAGCTTGTGGAGAGCCTTTCCCCTCACCATCAACATCCTTCAGATTTGCCTCGATGCAGGATTTGCGGATGGCTTCTTCCAGGATGCCATAATCAACAGGTGATTCTTTGATATTTGGAAATAAATCTGAGACAATACCATTAAAGAGCTTGAGGTCATCCTGCAGGAATTTGGGTACGTTGGCATCCCTAATAGCTCGCAGGCAGATCAGCTCCTGCAAGGATTTAAGAACTCAGTGGCCACAGTTCCCCGATGGATGAGTGTATGAGTGTATGAGGCTGAAGAAAAGGCCCCATAAGTCATGAAGTACAAGCACATTTACCTCATCCATACCAGGATTCTCTCTTTTCAGATTGCCAGCTGTTGAGATAACAGTCTTCACAGCTCTCATCCCAAAGTCATAGTGGTCCTGAAAAAGGCACGGAGGAAACAATGTCATCAGACAGAAGACCACCTCCTAAAAAAGTAAACTTAGGCATGCACTCAGTTAGCAGGTAGGAAAAGAAAAATGAGAGACTTATGCCTTCAGAACAATTCCTCCTTCATCCAAGTCTATTCTCAGTATCCTTCAAGCAACTAACTGGTCCTCAGCTGTACAGTCTATGAATGAGGAAGATGAGAATAAGTGCATAATGAAAAATCCTAGATGGAAGGAAAAGCAGGCAGGGCAGTTTGGCTCAACTGTCCTGCCACTGTAATCCTAACAGGATTTAAGGTGAAGTCCAAGTCTAGCCACAGGAGCAGAAATGAGAATTAGAAAGATGGAAGGAGGATGAAGAATGTGGTAGTGACCTTTTTGAGATATGCTATCACAAGGCACCAAGAAAACCATCCAGGTCCTTCATGCCTAGGCTGAGAAAGTCTCACATTTAAAAAACATTCATGGACATTAAGGCACCTACCTGGGAGCTGAGCTGTTCTGACAATAGTTTGAATGTTGTGGTGATCTTCTTTGCAAGGATTTTGGCTTCGTTAAACCCAAAGGAGTAGAGTGAGATCTCGGCAATCATGGAGTAATCTGGGACCATCATAGCCACGGGACGAAAGAGAGCCTAGAACATACAGATCCAACACAAAGTCCAAAACACTGTGGTTTCTTGCGTTTTTTCCCCAGCAAACTGAAAAGGCTGAGTATCTGTTCCAGACTGTTTAGAGGACACAACATGAGTATGCCTGGGAGCTACCACTGTAGCATCCCTGCGGACTGCAATCTGAATGATGCCATTTCCTTAAACATGTGGTTCAAAACTCAAAGTGATCCTGGAGACTCTCCAAAATCATCACACCCTATCTCTTGTCATGGACACACTGTGGGTGGGTCCAGGTAGCACCCAGCACCTTTATTGCCCCTCTTCTTCCTGCTTGTGCAGCCTGCCCTCCTTACCTTCAGGTTATCGGGCAGTTCAGTGCGCCCAGCGTACCCTGGGTTCATTGTGATGAAGACTGCACAGGATGGGACCAGTGGGATCTCTGTGCCTTCAAATATGAAGGTTTCCACCTGGAAAATTAATAATATGATTCTCCTCAAAGAACAGAGCCTGACCTGCAAACTAAATAATGTAGCAGAATCTTCCAAGAGGAGAACAATAGCTTTTAGTTTTTAAATTATAAAGCAGAAACACACACAGCTGCCCACAACAGTAGTGACTCAATCTGGTCCCACTGCAGGAACCCAGAATTACCAGCAATATTTTCCCTGTATAAAAGACTGGGCTTGTGGAAGATTTACTGATAGGTTAATTTTTTTTTCTTTTTAACTCTTGAACAGACTTCTATCCCTTCAAGCTGTAAACAAACGTCTTTCCATTTATTTTGCACTAGAGATCAGACCTGAATTAATTCATGGCAAAGAGGGCAAAGAGAAACCTAAATCCTTTTTAAAGCTGTGTAGGTAGTAATTTCAGATGGGGGATAAAGTAATGCAGAAGAATTTATAGAGAGCAAGTTTCTAATTCCAAGCCAAAGTCAAGGAGATTCAGGTCTTAACCCTTCTGGGCCTCCAGAGAACAAAGCAGAGGCTGGCTGCTAGACTGGCTGACAGCTGAATCTCCATTAAAGTCAACAATTCACAACAATTCACTTTACAATGCAGCTTTGTGTGCACCAATATGCATTTTTCTGCACATACTGGCTTTTGTGAATCCACCAAAGCTTGGCTAACACATTTAGACAAATTTGGTTCTGAGCAAATCATGTCAGAACGTTGACTCCCTTTATCACGGCTCCAATTTTGATCAGCTCAGTGGATCTGCATCAGAGTGTCTCCCACACCAAAGTCTGCTGGCACTACAGGTCAAGCTGAGGTACTTCAGCCTGTGAGAGTGTGGGCAACTCTGTCAGCACAGACTAGGGTGAAGTTAAAAATTCCCGAGGATGTTGACTGTACTGGACTCATACGATGTGCCATAGTTTGGACATTGTTCAAACCTCTCCTCAAGGATGTCTGTTTGAGTTGCCCCTGAGAAGTGAAGCTTGAAGGTGTATGCAGAGACAAGGACTTGCCCGAACTAGCTCAAGTGGAGATTTTTTTGCCTGCCTTTGCAGCCACATGTTCCTTACATACCCTCTGCTGCTGTGCCTTCTGGATGGTTGTGATCTGCTGGGCCACCACAGACAGCACCTCGATATCAATGCGGTTGAACTCATCGAAGCAAGCCCAGGCACCAGAGCTGGCAAGGAAGGAAGAATGAAGGGAGTCAGGAACACCCCACAGGAGCAAACTTGCAGCCAAATGTTCAGCTAGGTCTAGAAGGTATACATCCACATACTGGGTAGGCATAACGGAGACTAGAAGGGAACACAAAAGGGCCCTGATGTCCCCTGGCAAACAGTGACACAGCCACTGTGTCCTGGTTCAGTGGACACCCCAACTGAGCATCCCAGGCAATGTAATGAGGGCTCACGGCAGTATCTGATCCTAGAGCTTGGGACAAATTCTCCGTGCTATAGATTTGAGCTTTAAAGCAGTGTCATGTTGAATTCCTGAGCTGTAAGTGTAGTAGATACAGTTTAGACAACGCTTAAGTTCATTTTTCAGAGTTTGGAAAACTATATATAAAGCTGGAAGCATGCATATGAGGAAGGTGATCTTCCCACAAGGCATGGCTTAAGACAGAAGTTAAATTACTTACAAAGAAAACATCTGAGAAAAGAATATCAGCTTTTGTTGGAGTAACTAATTCAGATTCACCAGTGTGCAACAGACTAATTGGACCATCTCTGTTTGAAATGTAGAGAAGAGAGAAGCCTCTCTGAGAGGATCCCTCAGGGCTTAGAGCAGTCTCTCTTGGCTGCTCAATTTTGAATACCCTCAGCAGATTCTCTTCTTCTTAAGATTAAGCAGCTTATGGGCTGAATCTCAGTCCAACATGGATGATATTAAAATAAAGGCCAAAGCTGCAAACATTTGCACAGGTGGATTAGTGCACTGTGGATTAGTGCAAAGCATTTTAATTTTGCCTTAAATGAACAAGGATCTCCTTTTATCTCTTTTTTTTTTTTTTTTAATTGGATCAACTGTTCCTCCTTTCTGGCTGGAATTTTGTAACCTTGCTTGTTCTGGAACTCAGTAACCCCCTTGCTAGGTCTTTGCTTGTTCTTTTGGGCTGCTATGAAAAATAGCCACCAATTCCCAGTGTGCAGCATCCCTCAATAATGGCACTCAGCATTTCACTGTACCTGGCTAGTCCCTTAAAAAACTTGCCCATAGCCATAAAGTCGAGTTGGTCAGAGCAGTTGAACACTACAGTTTGGATTGCCAGTGCTTTGCCCAGGTCTTTTGTTGTTTCTGTTTTGCCTGTTCCTGCTGGCCCTGCAGGTGCTCCTCCAAATTTCAGGTGCAGAGCTCCTGTAAGTGTCAGATAACACCTACAACAAAGAAGAGACCAGATGATGAAAAAAAAGCATTTGTACTACTGATTTCAGCAAGGAGACATATTATCTATCCAGCTGGAGACAAGGAGGAATCCATCATTCATTATTCTACAAAACTGCTTAGATATGCAGCATTCTGCAAACGAGTTAGAGCTATGTGGCCTTGATTAGTATTCACGGGGGCCTGCATGGATAAATGCTTCTGCCACTGGCTACAAATTCATTCTGCAGAAAAAAGACAGCTACAAAAGGGTAAAACTATTATTTCTGCTGCATATGCTAGAGTACTAGCTGCTGCTACCTTCTGGTTTCTAGAAGAGCTTCTTAGCTATCAGGTGGGCATTTTATATGAGAGCACTACATTAAGAATTAGGAGAGTGAAAGCAATCAGTCTGAGCACTGATCACTAGGAATACAGTAGCAACCAATGCCAGGGTGCTCCTGTGCACTTGTCTCAAGTAGTCCTTTACTGTACAAATGGATGCTATTTACTTACATTAAGATGTAGGACCTGCATGGTCAGATCCTGTTCATCCAGAAGAAAAAAAAAAAAAAAAAAAAGAAAAGGGAAAAAAAGTGCACTTGTTACTCAGAAAACCATGACTTTACCTGTCAGTGAGGGGTGTGATAACCAGACGGCCAGTGTTCCCCAGATACTCATAGCCATAGATAAACTCAGCATTGACTGCTCTGATGTACAGGTCTTCCCTTGTCCAGTAGTATCTAATGGTGAGTGAACATGACATCAGAAACATAAATACTGCCTGGTAGACAAAACAGCAGCTCATGAGAATGCAACCTGTAGGTTTGGAGACCTGTATGTCAAGGGATTTCCCTCTTAAGAGCAGAAAGGATAAAGTAACACAACAGGGTGGACAGGACCTGGGATCAACCATTGCACCCCTTGGGCAGGAGCATGGCCTTTCTGAGTGAGACATTATGGTATGGGTTTGTTTATATTGCCAAAGAGGATGCCATCAAAACCAGATCTGTCTCAAACTCCTGTTTCCATTTGTCATGGACATAGCAGGTGGATAAAGAGAATGGAGATAGGCCAGGGAGGCCAGGTGAAGCTCAACAGCTGTGCTCTCTAACCTGAGCTGGGAGATCCACTCAAAGTCATTCATGCTTGTTATATTCTCCTCAATCAGCTTTGCTGCAACATCCTTGGCATGGACCTCGATCACAATAAGAGCTGACAACACTGCTCGCTGCATCTTGGACAATTTCCCACGGACCAGGGCCACCAAATCTCCCAGCTGGGGAACAAAAGGAAAGTACCCTGAAGAAATCCACTCTATACCAACACAATGCAATCAAACTCAGGGCATGCTAAGTCTCAGATTATATGTGCTCAGGCAACTTCTGCCTCTTGTCTTGTCAGAAGTACAGATGATTGCTCAGAAAGCAAATACTGCTCAGGGATGGCTGAGAGCTGAGTTTTGCTTACATCATTACCATGTTTAGGTGAAGAGAAAGAGTTAGCACCACCATGAAGTCCAGAGCTAATAACTCTCAGGTATTGGGAGTGATTCAATGCACAGAACTGATATGAAGGATGCAGTTTCCTCCATTGTCCATCACTTCAGTTCTTCACCTTTGGCTTCTTGGGTAACCCTAGGAAGTTATCTTTCACCTTATCATAGTGTTTAGGTGGTGATCATATTATCAATCCTGTATATTATTTGAGGTTTATTATGACAAATACCCTAATAATTAAGAAGACAACCTGTTTTATCACCTGTTTTGAACAGTGCTATGCTAACCGTGTCTCTATTTCCCCAACAGTATTGTCTTGGCTGTATTTATAACTTGTCTGTTATAAATGTCTGATGATTGAAAAGTCTCCATCTGGCAAAATCTCACCCTTCCATTCATTTTCATACCTGAGCACTCAGCTGTGGGTAAAGCCTACTAGACAAATCTCCAGCTTCCAGAGCATCAGACACTTCCTTTGTCCAGAAAATCTGGCAGCCAGCAATGACCACTTGGCCAGGCCATTGCAAGACCCATGTGGTACGTGGAGTCTTAAAACAGAAAAAACCAGGTGTGTGAGAAAGGGGAAAAAAGGTGGTAAGACAATTATTCATTTATTTATCCAATTCTATGTCCTCTTGCTCTGAGATGCATGTTTAAAAAATAAGCACTGAATTCTTGTGTAAGAGGCTTTCCTTTTCTTTCCCCTCCAGTTGCTGTGAAAAAATCTTCAGGCACTGGGTACAGGAGGCACCTTCTCCCCACTATGCCACTTGCAGTAACCAGGTAAAAGTAGCCAGCAGCAGGTGAAGAGCAGGAATCTGTGAGATGCAAAGGAATGTTTCCCCTCCACTGGCCTATTCTAACTTTCCTACTTTCAAATTTTCAGTCTGAATAAGAAAAAGTAACAGAAATATCCAAGGCCTCTTTATTTTTCAGCCTTTTTCCCTACCTCAATAGAAATTTCAGTTTTACACCAGCACAGCTTTTATACAGAAACCAGAGCCAAGATGCATCCCCTATGCACTGACTGAAAACAACAATGTACCTTGATTGCTTTTACCAGCCCCTGGCACACTGTGTGAGACGTAAGAGCTGAAGCAGAAGATCCTTACAAAGAGGAAGTAGTCTGCAGAGATGAACAGACATGGATTCATACAGGGTTTTTCTATGCTGTAGAAAATCTGTGAGGGAGTGTGCAGGGTTTGCATTCTGCTGGACCATTAGCTTCTTGCCCAGCTTCCCATTCTGCACTTACAGGCACATAACTGTATTAAAAGCTATGTTTTGAAAGAGGAATAGAACAGAATATTCTCATAGAATACATCCCAAGTTCATCAGCCCCATCTCTGGTGACCTCTGTGGCAAGCATGGAACCAACACATCAGAGACCTGCCAGTCTGTGGTAAAACTCTTACCTCTGGATAAACACCAGTTGATTTTTCTATGTTGTCCCGAACACTGGCCTTCATGGACTTCTCCACTTCCAGCAGCCAGTCTTCCACATTCTCAGTGGGAGAGATGGGACTAGACAACTTCACCTCTTCTCCTTCACCAGAGTACATGTGTGTGATCTGTAGATTTTCCTGGAATTTCAGCTAATGGAAGAAGCATAACAGGAGACATGAATGGAGGATTTCTTTTCTATCCCTGCCTTCCTGCCCCTGGGGGACAGCCAGCCTATACCAGTGTTTGCTCATTATAAACCTGGTGCCAAACTTGGTTGCCAGTAGCGATAATAAAGTGTGTGACAGACGTGCAAAATGACCTCTCCAAATAATGGAAAATGATTGTATGAAAACAAGAGATTCACATCGCTGGTGTGACTTAAGTGAAGCAAATCAAATTATAGGTAGGATGAACACTTCTCATTGCCTGTCTAGAATTCAGACCCTTGACTCTCGCTCAATTCTGTAGATTCAAATCATTTCCCTTGATGTCACAGTGCCTGGTTTTAAGAGTAAATTTTAACAGCTTCTCTGGTGCCCCGGCACATCACTGAAAGTCCCCTTATTTATTCCAATGGCTTTGCACCAGGTTTCTAGTTCAATTTCCTTTCTATTTTTCCAAACTAATGACTAGGAGATTGGTTTTACTGTCTGAGTATTGTGGTGGTTCGAGCTGTGACTAGCTATGGAGTCTGAAGTCTATTAGGAATAACAAAGAGGAAAAATAGCCAGGTTAACTCCAGCTCCTAGGTAGGGATGAAGGCAGAAACTTAATTCAGCTCAGGCTTGTTCAGTTCTTGTCCCTTCTGGGCCTGTCAGCAGGAGAGGGATTCCATCCTAACAAGGTGCCTGCAAGTAGAAAGCTAAGTCAGAGCTATTTCTCCTGGCCTTCATGGAGAGATGGACACACATCTCCAGAGGGAGCGTCCTCTCCTCCTAGGATGGATATCCAAGTGAATTTCTCTAAGCCACCCCTTGCAGATGCCTATTTTGCCTCCACTGTCAGAAGAACAACTAAAGGTACCCAGTTCATGGGCAGATGCCTGGCTTGGAAATGTCTAAAGTGAGGTTGTTGGAATCCCACTTCAGGACAGGCAGCACCTTCCGATGCCTATGTACAGTTACACGTCCCCAGGAGATACATTTCCATACAGCAGAATGTCTCCAAGTTCCCATGACACAGCTTTCCAAAGGTGGGCCAAGCCACTCGTGTGCTTGCTTTGCCTACCCGTGCAATGTTCTCAAAGCACTTGTGGAGGTGAGGTTGTACAGCAGTGGGGTCTTTTGTCTGAGACAGTATTTCCAGCAGCTCATCATCTGAAAGGAAGTAGAACCTAGAAACACAGAGAGAGATATGAGGAGAGGCTTTGTTTACTGCAGCAGCAAGGGCTAAGTCCTGGCATGAAGGGGAACAAGCCCTTTGCTAAAGACACATTAGTCACAAAGTCACTCATCTCTTTGTATTTGTGTAGATGAGCAGCCACCATCCAGCCATCTCCCTTTCTGTAGAGACAGACTTCTCCCTCTGCAGAACTCAGTTATTTCCAAACAAAGAGGGTGTAAATGAGAATAAAAGAATAGAAGTCTTGCTTCAGGAATAAGATACAAAGTTACATGGAGGTTTTAATTTTACCCCACCCTTTCTACATAAATCCTAAGGCACAGATACGCAATGATGCTACCAGACTGCCCCTAACTCACCACATTTGTGTGTGCCTGTTTTCTCCCCATCAGATGGCAGCACTGAAAGGCACAGTTTGCTTATGTTTGCAGGCCATGAATGAATCCTAAGCTTAGGTGGTTTTGCTCTTTCTTGGCAGAATGAACTGCAGTGAGCCTTTCCTTTCATATTCACTCACAGGGAGTGTGGTCTAGCCCAGTGAAGTTTGGGTTACCTGGGAAAAGCAGCTCTTTTTGTCTCCAGATATTCACTCAGCCCTTTCTGCACAAGTTCAAGTAGATTGTTACAATTTTGCAGCTTCTCCAGTAGCTCTGGATCAGGGCACAAAGAAATCACCTACAACAGAATGTGTAATAGAGGAAGCATCAGTATTCTGAGCATGTGGGAGATAAGGCAACGGAGATAATTGGGTTGCCCAGTGATGTTACTGATGGGATTTAAATGACTCATTCACAGGAATTCTCAGGGATCTGGGGAGGTGTAAGCTTTGTGGGTAAGGAGGGTAAACAGCCCTTATGGAGACAAGCATTTCTGGGTACCCCTAAATACCAACATTTGTAATATGGAATACAAGTCGTGAAGGAGTCCTGGGAAGTGGAGACTGCAGAACAGAAGAGAGCAGAGCACTGCCACCAGAATACAAAAATAGGCAAAAACAGTTCTTCTAAAAAAACTCAGAGAATCAGTCTTGAGGAGGAATTGAAGGAGTTACCTTATGGATTACAACCACAGCAGGTTACAAGAGTCATAGGAGGCAGGGAGTAATCTGCTAGGGTGGAGACTTTGGTGGAAGGCACTACAGGGAATGGCTCTGTCCACTCAGGCACCAGAAAAAAAGGCCAAATTCCAAGAGAAGAAATCCAACATAATGCCCTGGGCATGGCTACACAGGTAATACAGTGCTGCTCATGTCCACACCATTATGAAAACAATGATGAAAACAATGAGTCAAAGACAAAGTCCTTAGGTGAGCACAGCACCAAGGTGTTTGAGATACCTGCACTGGCTTTCATCAAGGTGCATACCTCAGGGTTTGCATTAGCATTCTTCATGACACGCCTCCAATCCTTATCCACAACGTTGTAGCGCTGGCTTTCCACTGGGAGCTGTCTTTTGATGTCCTCTGATCTAAAGATTGGCTCCAAGTAGAGCCAAGAGCGCTGGCAGTTCAGCCATTCCTCTAGGACATCCTAGTGGGAAGCAAGAAAAGCACATCAGGACACCACACTATGAAGCTGTTCAACAAAACCATTCAAATTGTGTACCAGAACATGTTTAAAAAAAAACAAGAAAGAAAGAAAAAAGGTGATACTGCACTTACAATTTTCATACTTCTAAAATCTACCTACAGGGTCAGGAACTGGAATTTCTTTCCAAATAATCAACGACTTCCTAGCACTCCCCTTTCCAAAAGTTTTGGAACTTTTCTCCTGCAGCACCGCTATTTTGCGGTCAGAGTCCTGCTGGGTGCTCCTGGTTTGATGAGCAAGTACTGGCACAGTCTGCCAGATCCTGCTTTAACAGCAGTCTTCCATGTGCTTTCCTAGACTAAGGTGTGGATGATTAGCATGGATTTCACAGGGTCTGTAAGAATCTGTGAGGTTCACTTAGTAGAGTATGATTAGAGAGACCAGTAACACTATTCACAGCAATGGACAAGTTCTTGCCCCACCAAAACATGTGGCAATAGGCAGCAAAAGGGCTGCATTACTTTCCTAGAGTCAGAGGGCTTTCACAGGCCCTATTCCTTCCTAAAGATTGATACTCTCTTGATAATTGCCCTTCCAGCTCCCAGCAGCAACTGCACAGTGTCAAGCATGGCAGCGCAACCCAGCTGCCGGCATTCACCACATGTGTGTGGGTAAAAATCAGTACCTGTGTCATCTTCAGCTTAGTTTCCCACAAGTTCATCCTTTCCTCAAAAGGTTTCTTGAAGGGTGAGAAAGACATGCTCTGCACCAGGACAATATGATCATCTAGGAGCTGAGAAATGTCATCCGTGCTTTTCAGAATATAGGTTTTTGTGTTTTTGTAAAGCGCCACAACAAATGAAACAGATTTCCATTCATTCTCTATCTTGTTGAGTGCCTGGAACAGAGGGACAAGCAATTTAATTTTCAGATACAACCTGTGCAAATGGTTATCCCAGCTTCCACAACTCCCTTAATGCCACTCTCTAGAAAATGACAAATTTTTGCTCTTGGATTCCACTGGATAATGCAACTGTGTATTTTATGCATGACACAGGCAGCAACAGCACATTTCCTCTGCACTGCCCACAGGTTCAACACCTCAACACCAGTGCTGAAATGAACACCTTGACAGAAAAAAATGGCAATTTCACCTCCAGGCCTGTTTATGCTCTAGATGCACAGAGGCTGGCAGCAAAGGGCTTATTAATGACTATGATTAATGGTGGCTTTGTCAAAAGGGGAACTATCCATTGGGAATTCACCTGAGATTTCAGGGAACAAGAGCTGCCAGAAGGTCAAGACCATCTTAGATCACATCTGAACTGATGAACTGAAGCTGAAAGACCATCTAATCTATGAATCTCCAGAGCTAGAAAGGTTTCCCTGCACGTTTACTGGCATAAAGAATTTGTCATCTCTGTTTCCAGTCACAGCTAATCCCCCTGACATAACATTTGAATGGCAGAGTGCAGACAATCAATTTATTTTAACTTAACCAGTCACTAATCCCACAGTGAGGAATGAGACCCAGGCAGTGGATCAACATAACCATAAGGCAGTGCTGTTAATGCCACAACCGAAATCCTGCACAAGACAGAGTAAGTTCTCCTCCTGTGTCAACCCAATTGTGTGGCCATTGCTCCCTTCTGTAAGGACAGCAACCTTTTTACTTGTGCTGCAGAATGTGTCTAATGCTCTGGGACAACAGGAACATCACCCAAGGCAATGGCTGCCTGCTCAACAGAAACCTATTTGAGAAGCAAGCAGAGACACAACAAGTCCTCTCTTCTCACATTTTCGATGGCGTATTCCTTGCTGGCTGTCTCAGCTACTTTGAGAACATTCTCTATCTGGTCCTGCAGGTTCAGTTCCAAGCAGCGACCAAATGTCATGCTGGGCTCCAGCTCGACATCGGCCTGAACCAGGTTTGACAGCATCTCCCAGTGCCGACTCCTCATCCCAGGATTGCGCAGCCCTTGAATTAAGGGCACGTACTGCTTGAAATCGTCCATCTTGTCTCGAAAGTTCATGGCGACACTCTGGCAGTCTTTCAGGGAGAAAAACAGAACAACATCAGCAACAACAGTGTGAAAGGAAGTTGCCTTAAGGAACTTCTAGAAGCTGTCTAAAGCCTGATGTGCATGTAGTCACATGGTATGGGGTAAGTAAGCAGCAGGAGAGAGCATTGGAAAATGCAGGTTGAAGTAAGGAGGATATGAAGGCTCTCTCTAGATGGCCACTAAGCCAGGACTCAAACCTGCTCCCAAGAAGCAGATCTGCCTATTATCAAAAGCTTGATACAGGCAAGCCCATGCTAAGCAGAAGTGTGCCTTAGGCTAGTGCTCACCTGAAGAAGAGAGGCAGACAAATTTAACTTCTTGATATGAACTGAAGCATGATTATCTGCCAGTAGGTACTTTGGAAGTTCCAGTCATCATTTCAAAATATTCACTTCTTAACAAAACTCCCTTTAAAGTTATCTCACACCACAGCTGAGGTCATCCTCAACAGAGGACGGACATTAAGGAGCTAGAAGCAGGCTGGGATCCCAGCCTGGAAATGGAGAGTGTGCAGAACAGGCCCTGCCAGCCTATGGCCATGCTAGTGACAAATGTACTTCTGTCTCATAGGAAGGACAAAGTGAGGGAGAGGGCTTTTCTCTCTGGGGGCATCCTAGAAAGTCTCTGCACTCTTCACATCCTGCCTTTTTTTTGGCTGTGCTGCTGTGAGTAAAACAATGGGTAGGTAGAGAACATGGGACTTGTTTCCTTTCCAAAATCTGGCTACAGCACGTGCCTTTTATTGCACCCAGTGTGCTCACAGCAAAGATGTGACCACCTCGCGCTCCCTGCTGGGGATATGCAAAGGCAAGTCAGACTCAAGAACAAATATATTACCAGGTACCAGAAAATATTGCAATGAACATAAGCAGGTATTCTTAGTATTTCTGTTTATCATAATGATTCATAGTTACTCACGCATCCACTCATCACCTCCTCCATTGGGGCTGATTCATGGCATTGTTTAAGAGCAAGTTCAAGTTAAAAAGGATGAATCAAAAATCACCCACAGCAAAACATATTTCAATCTAAGCCATCTGGCAGGAGATTTTAGAATTAGCTCTAAAGAATGACCAACACATCTCTGAGAATCAGGGAATGGCAAGTTAAGCTAGAACTGAAGTCGCAATTTCAGCTTTATTAGGAGAAATGGTCAAAAGACCTTCATGTGAATTGCAAGGGCTGAGTGCAATCATCTAAACTTCATACACATTCAGGCAAGAAGGAAAATTGTTATATTGCAGACATCATTTCCAGATTTAGCAATTTCATTTTATTCATAACAAAGTCAAGACCTCTTCTGGTTTTCCATTAAATGCATTGGCCAATAAAGAAAATAAGATTGGCCAAGAAAACAGCACCTGCAAGACCCAGATTCAAAATCCCTTGCTGCCTGACTTGCATGAGGGCTTAAACCCACATGACTAGCCAGTGGGTTATATAGTAACTCTCTGTGACTAGCCTGGATTATTGCACTTTTATATACATATACACACACACACATATATATACACACATATTTGAGTAAATACTAACTGCAACATAAGAGGGTGGCTGGTACTTCAAGTTTCTAACTAGTATCAAGATGTGAATCATCACAGTTTCAAGAAGAAAAAAAAAGCAGAAAATAACTTTGCTAGCTGTTTTCCCAGCTGTCTCTAATACACGTGTGACATCCCGACATTCCCTGTTTAGAGCACTCTGTGACATGCCTCACATCAAAATGCTAATGTGCACCAAGTTCCTTCCCCAGCCTGTGCATCTACCTGGTGAATCCTTGAACTGCTTCACACATCTCTGCATGGTCTTAACAGAGTCATTAACATTCTTTTCCAGCTCTTCTGCATCAATTTTAAGGAGAGAATCATTCATCCAGCTCTCATTCCACTTTATCCAGTCTGACACTGTAGTCCAGAGATCATGGTATGGCTGGAATTCCTTTATCATCTTGGACAGCCCACTGTACTTTAGAAAGAGATTAAAAACAACGTAAGCAACAAGTATATTCACCTCCAAACAACAGCTTACATGTCAAAAGGCAAAAAAGCCCCACTTTTTCTTTGAATCTGAAGCTAACAATGAGAAAATATGTATTCCAAGTGGATATATCAGACTACCTTTTCCTGAGCCAACAATATGTGTTCCAAGGGAGAGCAACCAGCAAAGCTGGGCTTAACACATTCAGGCCAACATACATCCAGTGGAGCTGTGCCTGCACCATGTGTGTGGCATGGAAAGCACTCTTCCCACTTGCCTCTACAAAGCTCCCCTGTAGAATGAGGAGATTTTGATGGACAGGCCACAACCATCAGTGAAAGCACACCACACATCACATCGAAACTTGGCTCCTTGCAGGGAAGGAGTAGTAACCACTGACTGAAGGGTAGGAAAGGATCATCATGTGAACTCCACTTCTGGTCTGCAGCCAGACTTGGCTGGATGTGGATGACAATGACTCACTGGCAGCTGAGCAGCTACAAGCAAAATGAGTGTTTGCAACTATATAAACTGTTGCCTTAGGAGAACACCACGCTCCAAGCCCAGCCAGCTGCCAGCACCCACTATGCAACCACTCGCATTCACACCTATAGACCTGCAGCTACAGCCTTAGAGACGGATGCATCCTAACTACTGCTTCAGGACCTTCCCCAGCCAATTTCTCCTCATGAACACTGCTCAGCTCTCACTGTGGGCATCCAAAGTCTTTCACACGAGTGGAAATATCAGACCCTGAGCAGTCTTTCACATTTGCCTGGGATCAGCTCTTCCGCAGCCGAGTGGAGCGATGAAGCAGTGTAGTCAATCTACAGGAGGGAGAAGCAGTTCCCCAGATAAAACAAAACAGCATGAAGGATTCCTTCCCGAGGAACTACGTCTCATAATTTGCCCTACCTACCACCTAGAAATCCCAACAAAGATCAGAGTCCTGTGGGTACAGGACCTGACACTTACATCAGTAACTTTGATGCCAAAGAGTCTTTCCCTGTTGTTGTAGAGAACTGCCATTTCTTGAAGCTCTTTCAGCTGCTTCCGGACATCCCTTGCATCTTCAGCCAGCTCATGGGCTTGGTTAATGTCTGACTGGACAGAAAATCCACCTACAGTCAGCTGGAAGAGAAAAGGCAGGCATAAGTTGGGACTCTGAAGCTGAGTGCTGCTTCTAAAGATATTGGCTTCCTGGTGTGCTCTTTGTTATACTGAAAGGAAAGATTTTTATGCTCATGATTTCACCTCACCCAAACCAATTTCACTTCTGTTTAAACCACGATGAAAGTGGTGAAGAGAAGCAATAACCACTGCTGAGGTGGAGGAAACTGCAAATGTGATGACCAGCTGCTTGTCTTTTTTGTGACAAGAGTTAATCCCCAAGGAATAGGAACAGTAAGTCTGTGCCCAAATTTAATGCTGAATTTATACTGATATTTGCTACAGAACAAGTAATGTGCAAATGATAGCTCTATTACTCACTCAGTTTGTTTCCAAGAATTATTTAACAACACATATCTAGAGATTCTCTAATAAATTTTGTGGTTTGTTTTGGTGGCTTGGGTTTGCTTGTTTGGTTCGGATTTTGCTTTGGTGTTTTGTGTGGGTTTGTTTTTTTATTTGTTTGGGTTTTTTGATCCAGGGTTGGGGTATTACCATTTTGGAAACCTGTTTCCAAGAAAACCTAGGTCAGTGATTCCACCTTTCTAAAATGGCTTTTTTCCCTTGAATTTAAGAGTTTCTGAGGAAGAACAATATTGACTTTTAGCAGACACTACAGGTGTCTCAACTGCAAAACTCTGCAATTATTTCAGGGTCTTTTCCCCCAAGATGAGTTCCATGGCTGAAGGCTGTATTTTCCCCCTTGATGGCAGCGCATCACAGGAGATGCTCTGCAGGGAACTGAGTACACAAGAAAGAAAAATAAGGTGCCCGTGTTGCCCAAGCACCAAGAATCGGAGCACTGTGTAAACACCTTCTCAATGAAAAAGGAGTATTTCTGCAGAATCTTGTCTTTCACATAAAAAGGAAACTCTTAATCAAAAGCCAACAAAAAAACCAAGGGAGGGTGTGTTAATATTTGGTCTAATAACACATTAACATCAAAGCTCATCTAAGTAAAATCTCATCTGAAAGTTTCTCACCTGGCTGACCACCAGAGTTTCAAGACCCCCTTCTATGGACAGTTAATTTTCAGGGGCTTAATACCTGCATTTCCTCCAGTTTCTCTTGAAATGCCTTCTGATCTGCAATCTGTGTTTTGCGAAATCTTTCTTCATCCTCTATGTGCTGGAGCCGAATGGACTCTGAGTCCTGAGACATTTTTACTGGCCAGTAACTGGCAGTCCACCTGCACTCACATGATACAAGAAAACAAATGAGAAAAAAAAAATAGGAGAAAGAGACAAGCTTTTGAGCATATGTTTGAAATGCTGAAAATTACAGAATGAGAAAGCCAAAGCCCACCACACAAGGAGGCTTTACAACAACAGAAACATGTGGTTTCAACAAAACATTTTTTTCCAGCTTGTCTTGTTGATATGCAGTCCTTGTGACTAGGCTATTCAGCTGGAGAGAGCTGGGGAGAAGTGGAGGGCCTTTTTAAAAGGAACAAATCCACTACGCTGCTGAAAAGCTAGGAGACAGCAAAATAACAGTTGGCATCCAGAGGGAATGTCTGTCTTTGAATGTATTTGCAAGGAACTGAAAAAAACAGGGTCAGAGTCTCGGCTTATGGCTTTTCAGGGCTACTGAAAAAGCCAGTCTCCTGTTAAGCAGGGCAGTGAGGGGCCAGCATAACCCAGATACAGGGAAGCTCTGGATTTTGCAGAGTGCCCTGGGGAGAGCATTGTAGATCCAGGAAAAGCTGCACAAATTGGCTGCTCACGCCAAGGCAGGCTCTTGCTCAGCCATAGCCCACCCATTACTGCCTCCATTTGGACCCTCAGCCTGTGTGCAATGCTAGGTACAAGGTTTGCACACTACACTCACTGGAGCTCACACCTCTCCCAGCAGCTGGGGATACAGCCATGTCCTACCAGTCCTGTGTGTGGAAGGGAACACAGCCACACCTGATCCAAGCTGGCCTGGGGCTGAGCTGCTTTCCTGCAACTTCTGTGGGGGTTTTGTACCTTGCACCCCATGTTTCTAGCTTCAGGAGCAGTCTGCAGAGACTCACTCAGGCTGCAGACATACTGGACCAAGTACATGTCATCGGAGAAATGCTTCCTGGGCTGAGCAAGCTTTTGAATCCTTGTAGCTGTGTTTGTGAGCTGACTGCTATTGGGGCATAGTCAGGCCACAACTGGAATAATAAAACTAAGAGGAGGATGCTTGGAGAAGAACTGCAGTAATAATAAGGGTTCAAATTCCCTCCTAGTTTTAAGAAAATACTGGGAGTGTTCCTGTCTTGAAGGTGTTCATTTAGTTTCAGGCACAGACTAAAATGTGTACTTTGAGACCCTGCAAGTATCTCAAAAAAAAAAAAAAACAAACCCAAAACAAACCCACTCAGAGAAAAGGGCTTTTCTATGTTAAACAGGTTAATAGCTGCCAGTTTGCCTTGCCCCAGGCCAGAAGGCAGCATGAACTCACACTTCTTGTCTACAAACTTTATTTCAAGAATTCAGTGCTCATATAGCCTGAGAGACACTTAAAGGTTCTGCAGGAGCCCTTGATAGACACATGGCCCCTGAAGCACTGAGAATGGTAATTGCTGCAGAGTCCCACTTTGACAGTGGGAGAAATGCCTTGTGCTCACTTGTCAGTGAAATCTTCTTCTGTAAGATTGTAAAGGAAGTCGTCCATGACCTTGTAATCTTCCATGACTTCCTCAATCAGTTGCTGCACAGGGTGAGAGAAAGAGAAAAAAAGTAGACACCTTTAGACCATGCTGATTCCAAGTCTCTGGTGTACACCTCATTTTCATGAGGTGCCTTTGAAGAGCGCTAGTCACACAAGCTTAATGTGATGTGGGCTGCTTCTGTGCTGTGTGAACAGTGGGAATGGATTTGCAACCCCTTGTTCTGTGAATGATCATGCCATCATCACACTCTGTTCTACGGGACTGAAAAGAAGTGTGACCTAGTGGATAAAGCACTGGACAGGAATCGAGTGGTTTAGGTTATCCTCCAGGTTCCCTCATTGACATGGACAAGTCAGCTTACAGCTTGTTGCCTTTGTTCCCCATTTGTTCAGCTGGGAAAAGACTTACACTTCAAATAACTTTGAAATAACTTGGTGCTAAAATGTCCTATTAGAAAAAAAAAATATTGACAGGAATTTGAGCACTGGGTAACAAAGATTTCCTTGAAAACATCATTCATTTCTAGAAGATAGCTATACAGTGCACAAATGCAGAATGGATCATGAAGGCAGCAAAACGCATACGTAAGTATTTTAGGCAAGATTTTTAACTGCTGTTTTGTTTTGCAAAGACATTTAAATTTATGATATGTGTATTTAAAAATACAAATCTTAGGAATTTTAAAAATACAAAGCCAGGAATCTCGTGGCATTGCACACAAAGACATGCAAGTAAAAAACCTGGAGTTCTGCTTCTGAGACACCACACATTACATTGACAAATTTCCTCCTCACTTCTGTTGATGTCCCTGTTCAAAGGAGAGCCTGCCCTACCTGCTGCACTGCCAGCTGCTCGGGCACTCCCTTCAGCCAGTCCCGCAGCTCAACCAGCTCCTCGATGTTCTTTGGTCTCTCGTGCATTTTGGTGCTGATGGTTTCATATGCATCACAGATCTGCAGCAGGACACAGCAAAGACCATCAAAAAGTCACCAATTGCTAATACACAAACTGGGAAACCGGCCCCGATCCACCCACTTCCCATTCTGAAGGTGGTCTAAGTGATGAGTACACAGCCCTGTTCTGTTTTTTCCTTTTCTCATCCATCTCATTTGAGCTCAAATGGAATGAGACTGCCAAAAAAAGAGGAAGAGGAACTGCAGGTATGTAGGGGAAATGATGATAATAACAGATTTAGACAACCAGCTGGCAGAGGCAATTGCCTATATTCCAGTTATTCTCAGAAGAAGCAGAGTGACTTTCCAGTTGTCTACTAGACTGATCTTCTCAATCCACCAACACACTTTTGTAAGATGGTAAGGTCTTGAAGAATTTTATCTCAAGAGCTACAGCTTTCAGGCAAGTAATTTATTAAATATATTTAATACTTCATTTGGTGGAGTTTGCGTATGTCCCCTATAATTTTAATTTTAAATAATAAGCCCAGTGTGATCTTTAAAATATCCTCACTAATGTGGCCTTTGGCCATTTCACAAAAACACAGCAACTTCAAAAGCAGAAGGACAAGACAAGACAGATAATCCATTGAACCATGCAACTTACTTTCTGCACCTGTGAATGGAGGGTTTTAGCCAGCATGTCCAACATGGCAGTGGCAACTGCTTTGTATTTATCAGACAGATTATGCCTAATATGTCCTATCCTGACTTGAAAGGGGCCAATGATAATAGAACTAGGTAGAACTTGGTCCAAGGTCTCCTTTTCAGACAAGTATGTGCTTACTATGTTCATCACCTCCTGGGTGTGTGGAAATTGCTCTTCATAGCCTCTGTAAAGTAAAACATCAATAAAAAATGGCAGTGTAGACCTTAAGAATATTTGAGTGGAAATATTGAATATTTGTGTCCACTCAAAGGATCAATACATGAAATTAATAAGACATACGTTTACACAATAGATGCAAAGTGGAGTAAGAGCACAAAATATTTTAGCTGCAGAAAAGGAGTAATAAAAAGAGATGAAAGAGGAAATATGCCAAGAAGAGAGGGAGAGGCAAAATAAAAGCACTGGTGTAAACAGGGCAAGATCAGGAGGCACTTCAGGGGAGGCTAGGCACTTCAGTGTATTCCAGGGAGAGACAGGAATTTGTCAGATGGGATATGTAAATTGATTAAGCAGGAATAAGAAAAGAGAAAAGGGCTTCATTACCACTGTTTGGAGAAAACATAAGACCTAAACAGAAGTCCATTAAAGTAACAGAGGCTAAAGGACAGAATAGGTGCAAAGAGTTTTGGCAATGAAAATAATGAGGTTGAAACAAAAGAAAACATTACTTTCTACAGAATGTTATCAGCTTGAGCAGACACTGTACGAAGAAGGTCAGAGTCAAGTATGCTAACTGGATTCTCAAAGAGGATGATTCATTTTTAGGGACATTAATATCTCCAATTACACTGACAAGCATGACAGGAATGTGACTGTTGTCAGAGACAGGCAAACATTCCCAGTGACACCACCAATGTCCTCCGAAAGCATGGACTGTCACCCATGACTGAAGCAATCCTCTGACAGGGGCCTGATCTCACATCTGAGGCACATGGTCTCAGAACAGCCCCACACTCTCACATCAGCACATCCACACAACAGCTTCCACAAAGATTTGTCCTTGGGGTCACAGGAACTTTGTCAGAAGCTGTAGGAGAAAGGAATACAGGTGACCTCCCCCCTGATAAGTAACAGCTGTGTTAATTACCCAATACAGCCTCACCCCTGATGAGTCACAGCTACATCCAATACAGGTAAGTGTGATAAAAAGAAGTAGGTTAGCTGGTGAGGATCATGAAAAAGAAGGATCTTGAGGAGAGAATCACTGCTGTGAGGTCAGCCTGGGTGTGCAGTTAGAGCTGTTGTTGGAACCTGCAGTCACAATCTAGCTGGGTAAAAGCCTGCAGTCAGAGGCTGCAAACTGATCCCAGCAGTCAGAGTTCAGCAGGAAATAAGCAGCAGTCAGATGCTGCAAGGGAAACCTACAGCAGGAGCTGCTGCATTCAGAGTCAGTGAATGGTTGGAGTCAGGATGGCTGAGCTGTAAAGAGGAATAAACCAGGACCCTTTTCATGCTGTGATAACCAGAAGTCCGTGTCTTGGCTCATTTCTACCCTTTAATAAGAGGGCTGCTGCAACAAGAAGCCACTTACTTTAGGAAGTACTTGATGTCATTGTTATTTATCTCTAAGAACTTCTCGTATTTCTTGCCGTAGGCCTGCAGAGGGATCTGAGTCTTTTGAATGGCAGAGCGCAGAGCCTCACGTAGCTCTTCCACCTCTGGCTCTTGCAAACCTACTGATTCCAGCATAGGGCTGCCTGTAATATCCATGTTGTCCAACACATACTGGAAGAGGAAGGAGAGAGGTCTTTCAGGACAGAGCTAACTGTGCCTCCTCAGGAGAGGGCTAAGGCAATTCCTGGTGGCACCTTTGGGCACTCCTGCAGTTCACACTTCTACATTGTGTCAGGAATTGTTTTATCAGTTTTACATGCCCTTCTCCCCAAAGAATGAGTATCTAGAGAAACAGGGCTTTCACAATAGCAGACAGAAGGATGCATATGCAGAGGAGATTTGCATCAAACAGAATTGGAAGCAGTGCTATTTCCTTTACAGGAAATATTTGTGTCTGCTTTTACCAGCCACCATGCTCTCAGGGCAACCAGAGTGTCCATGTGACCACAGAACCTGCAGCACCAAAGCAGAAACAACAACCAGACAAAAGAGCTACAAGGCTGGGGAGACTGAAGAAATCCTATCATAATAAAACTGCATTAGGACAGTGCTGTGCCTAGATTAATTTAACTGAATTCCAAAGTACCCACTTCTGCACCTCTCTCCCTCAGTACAAGCTCAGGAGTGTCTGTGCTGAGCTGCAATGCACTGGCACGTGCACAGCTGTATCACTGTTGATGCAGAAGTGTTCACCTGCTCCAGCTGTGGGATACTGTGAGTCGCCAGGATTCCGTTGTCGAAGAGAGAAATGAGGGATGTCTCAAAGCTCTCCACAGAGGGGCTGAAGAGGATGCCACTGATGTCTAGCTCAATGTCTGTTACAAAGAGTGGATTCCTTTGAGGCCTGTGGTTGGAAGAGATAAGAAAGAACAGGGATGCTTTTTGAGAATACGATACACAACTGTATTGCTCTGGTGCGGATACTAAAATGCCTCCTGCACAGGAAAAAAAAGCGGAGGAGAAGAGGACTGTCTCATGCAGATGAAGATATAAAACACTGTGTTCTCAATTTAACAGCAGAGACACTGAGAACCCTTTTCTATCAAAGGTGAAGGACACATCAATCATGACATATCAGGATCCCCAAAAGTCATAACTTTATCTTGAGAATTGCAGCTGCTTTACAGAAAAACTGCAGGTGCTCTTCAAACTAGGCATTCACTATCTCCAATATAATCCTAAAGTGCACCTTCTGGAAGTTATATTAGTATTTCCCAATCTTGCATGTGACCAGCATGGCTCAGGATCAGCTGAAGTCTGTCCACTGATTTAAAGGTAAGAGGCCTCCTGTGAGTGGCAGTTTGTTTTTTTTTCTTCTGGCTTTCCATTTCTAAATGTTTCTTCTTTAATACCACAAAAAGCAAACATCCTTAAATCAATACCAAATGGAATAAAACTTTAGGCACTGTGATAACCTAAATTTGTATTGTTTAGAGATGCCATGCCAGATTCTAATTCTGAGGTTTCATCTAAGAATGGAATTAAGCAGCAAAGGTCCTGGTATTCTTCCTGGTATCCAGAAAAAATCTAGCAGTAACAATTTGCTCCCCCAAGAATGCTGGAGGTGCTTGATCTTTAGAACAGTACATCAAAACAGCAGACCTTGGTTCTGATGGGCTGCTCCATATCACTAACAGCAGCTGGAAAGCTGCACTAACAGAGCAGCCAGCTCTGTGTCCTTCCTCCATACTCTGGGGAAGGACAGGTGGAGGATTAGGGAAAACTGCCCAGCTTAAAGGCCCCTTGCAGAGCAAAGCTTGCTCACTGAACAGTAGTTAAAAAGACAACAGCACTACACTTTTCTGCTCTTTCCATCCCTTATTTTTCTTTCTTTCTTACATGTAGGGACTGTTGGTGATGTCATCTCCCCAGTCCATGTCCTTTGAGCAATTCAGGACGCTCTGGCAAGCATCCAGCACAAATTGGGTGAAGCTGCTGAGCGAGTTCTGGACCAGGTACCGCAGAGAGTCCTGAAGCATGAATCTGATGCGCTCCATCAGCTTACAAAGCTTGGACCTCTGGTAGGCATCCCAGTCACTCTCCTCCAGGTTGAACCATTTGTCTGCATCTGTAAGGCTGCTCTTAATCGCAGTCTTTATGGTGTCGATCCACGTATCCTTGAGAAATTCCTGAACCTAGGGCAAAGAAAAAAAGCAAGCTGAGTAACCCTCTGAGGGCTGATGGGAAAACAGTGTGGCAAGGTGAGCTACTAACTGGGGCTGTTGGACCTTTCTCTGCTGTGAAAGGAAACTTGTCTCAGAGCTGTGGTAGTTAAAAGTAGCTCTCAAATCCCCCACACACACATGTGGCATCTGAACCTGGTCATATATCTCCTGCACTGAAAAAAAGAAAGCCTGATATTAAAAAGTGGGAGTGCTCTATTCTCTGTTTTATTCACAGTGTTTCTTTTTTGTTCTCTTTTCTATAGCGTGGTATCCCTGGAGCTGTCTGTGTCAGGGTCTCTCACAAAAAGTTGTGTAGACAGTATGTTGAGCACATAAAGGACAGAATGTTGTCTTCTCTTGACAAGTGAGAAGAAAGAGCAGAAGAAGCCAAGGGAAGCAGTAGTTTGCAGTATTTTAATTTATTAAAATACCACCAAGTGTCACTTCTGCTCCACAGGCAGCTTGCTGTTTGTGTGTAATAAAAGAATCTTAGTCACCGAGTGGATGACAACACTGCCTAGCTGAAACAGCATGGGACTGGGAAGGACCAGCACATTCTCTGCCACTGATTTAGTGTGCAACCCTGTGCAAGCTACTCTGTGCAGCCACATCCAGGGTGCAATGGGCTGCCCTCAATCTGGTGGGAATTACCACAGAGCTGCAAATTTTTTGTCCTACTCTGTCTATTGGCATTGCAAGCAAAGTAATTTAATTAAGTATATAAAGAACACAGAGTGTAGAAAAGCATTATCCCCATGAGTGTTTCAGGAGGAATCAAGGATCTTGTGCCTTGCAGCTTGACGGATGGGGAAATAAAGAAAAAGAAGTAAAAAGGGAAAGAAAAAAAAAAAAAGAAACTTTTGAGTGCCAACCAGGACTCCTATTTGTGTATAAACCAGGTGGAGGAAAGAGGGGCTGCAGCCCTATATGGCCACATGTTTAGCACATGACTAAGAGCATGGCCAGCATTGGCTGATCCTAGCCAGAGGACTATGACTCCTTCAGCCCATTCTTCCCATATCCCAATAAATTTGACAGACACATGCAAATTCCTCCCTGCCCCAAACATGATGTCTCCTTCGACAGCTCTTCAGTTTCCAGAAAATGAATCTGCAGCTGCTGCATCTGTCTAATACACACTGACACCACTGCTGGTTGCTCCATGTGTTTAGCCCTCACACCTCCTCTGCTCACCTGAGTGAAGGTTTGAGTTTGGATCTCTTCAAATTCCTCCAGAGAGACAAGTTTGGTTAAGGTTGTGTTAAACAGAGACATGACAGCTGCCTTGTTGCACTCATCTTGTATCTGTGCAAGGAGATGGATGACTTCTGGCCTGGTCAGGAGGGAGACTAAGTTGAATTCTCTCTGTTGTTTACGAAAAGGATAGTCTGGGACAGAGACAAGCCCTAGCACCAAAAAAAGAAATAATGTCATTGCCTGCAACATCCATTTCAGCTTCTGTTTTTAGAGTACAGGTTCCTTTGGGAAGCACTTGTGAAAAGGACTCTGCTCTAATGCACAGGCAATATCATGCAGCAGCTTCAGCAGAGGGCTGGATGAAAGAGAGTCTCTACTCTGCAGCAGAGACCATCTGCAGCCTCCCATTAGGGGCTGAGGTGCTGTCTTGGTGCCTGACCTTCCTAACGCTTTGGCTCATGAAGTTTCCATGAGAAAGAACATTGGAACTGAAGAAACTTCCCACTGAGGCTCCAAGGCAGAGCTGAGTCATCTCATCTGTGAGAGGCCACTTGTGAAGCACCTCAAGGCCTTTCTGTCCTTGGAAGACTGCAGTGCACAAAATGCACCCTCCCCATCTTTTACTGGTGCCATTTTCCTCCTGTTTGGGACTCTAAAGGAGCCTGAGCCCTCTTCCACACCTGAGGCACTTCCCAGCTGGGCACAGCAAAGGCAAGGCAGTCAGCCCCAGCACATGCTAATCACACTGCCAAACATTTGGTGCCATTAAGGGTACACTTGCAGAGTTACTGCAGCAGCTTCTAATATATTAGAACTAAGCTTAGCTTAGTTCTAATATATTATACTGAGGTAACACGAACATGCAAATATGCCCTAAAAAGGAGGAGACATACTCAAAAGTCTCACATAATCTCCTGTTGCTGTCCCTTGAGAGCTCTAATCATTACTATGAACCTGAGAGTTCCTACAGCAAACCAAATCTTATCAAAGACAAGAGATAACCACACTGAATGCAAACTGTTTCACTGTGTCCCCTACCTTTCTCTGGTGCTTCCTTCTCCTCTTTGTCTGGCAGGGTAACATAAGAAAACATCTCGGGTTTGGAAGCGACGACTCTGTCAAAGCTGATCCTGTTCATGATGTGTTTATAGTCTAATTTCACTTCTTTCTCCAGGCTACTCATATAGTCTAACATGCTGTTACAAGACACAGAAACACTGAGAACCCGTGGCATTTGAGCACACATATGTCTGTAGCTTTACTGCAAACTCCACCCCTATCTCCCTCCCTCCAAAATCTGCTAACCAGAAGCCCATGTACCCCTGAATGCATCAGGAGAACTGTGCAGACAATGAAGCAGCCAGCAAAGGTATCAACTGGACTTTTAATGACAGAGGCAAGCAGGGAGGGAGGACTAGGACTGTAGCCTTTTTAAGTGTCTTTTCAGTTCAAAGCAACATCTCCACCAGGTAGAAACATTACAGAGGGAAGGAGAAATAACCAGAAACTAAAGAAAGTAGCTGGCAGTTCTGGAAAAGTTGGGCTATCTAAGCTGGCCTACTGCTGAACACTTCTTGTTGTCCATTTTTTCAGATGGAACACACTCACATAAGGGCTGAAATTCTGCTCCAGGATTTGCCTTAGGAAATCATCATCCTTTACCTCAAGCAGGCAGAGTACTTTTCTTTATCCCTATATTTCTGCTCACAGAGACTAATTACTCTCCTACTTTCTAATTCAGGCCAGCAGACCATGCAGCTCCTCACACCTTCCTATTTCTGAGCAAGGTAATCGGTCACAGCTGATTCCCAGCAACACCAGCAGTGGTTCATGATTCATCAGCCCAGGGACATTTAAATGCCTCCCCAATATGAACTGCATCACAAAGAGATACTCCATTATATCCAGGTGGAGATCTCCTGTTCTGTTTGCCTCCCCCTGTGCAGATCTTCCTTTGATTTGTTTTAGCAGCTGTTAATAAATAGAAGGGTCACTAGCAGACAACAGCCAGGTCTCTGGAGACAATGGGTGGTCTGCAGATCAGTACAGCATTGACTGATCTGTTCCTCAAAAGCACAGGGAGACAGCAAGGTCAGCCATGCCATTTTTGTCAATCTTCTTGCTGTTGAAAGACACTTAACTGCAGGTGTAGGCATGGCTTGGTGGCTCTGCATATGGAACCTGCTTCAGCTGGGAACACTGAAAGACCACCTATCTTGTACACATGTCCCTGGGGCTGCCATCTGCCTACTTCTGATGCCATTCCAGGCAACAGAGTGGTGTGCCTGTGCACAGAATGGAAGGCAAGTGAGATCCATGGTCTGTGAGATCTGCCTCCACTGACACTTGTTTTGTAGCCCCATGAATTCCCTCGATGTTTATGGACTGAAGGCTGAGCCCCCAGACACGTACACGATGCTTTACCTCTTCTCATCCTTCAGTCTGGGAGTCTGCATGGCCAGGCGCTTCATCCTCCTCATGCTTCTCTCACTGATGCTGCCCTGCCCCTCTGTGGGCATGCAGTCCACGTAGAAGTGGTACATGAGCAGCCCCTGCGTCCTCTTGCGCAGGCTGTCGGCAGCGGCCACGCGCTCCGCAAACACCTGCGGATCCTCGGCCAGGAACTGCAGGCAGACCCGCGGCACCCAGTACTGGCATGGCAACAGTGGAGCTCTTCCTGGGAAATAAAAGAAATAAAAGAACAGCTTACAAGGGTCTGCAGGGAAAACAAAACTCAGAATGGCTTGCAGCGCTGACAGCAGCTTTTTGACAGACAGGATAATTGGGCTGCTTGCAGGAGATCAAAATGAGGAACCAAAGCTGAGGACAGCAAGAGATAAGGAGCATCTCTAAACCTTTCAGGAAAAGGGTACTTCATTTTAATCTGTCCAGTTCCCTTTCAAAATGGCACTGACCCAGAAAGACCAACATTTTACTTTTCTTGAAGGCAGGAAGGATGGGAGAAGGAATAAAAAGAAAGGTGTCTTCAAAGGGAAAACCTCAAATGGGGTCAAATTAAGATATGGAGTTTTCTTCCCCAGAGGCTTTTTCAGGCAAGGTAAACAGACACATATCTAGAGAGATAAGAGTGAAAGGGATTAAATTACTTCTTGGTGTCCTTCCCATCTCCAGCTAGGACAAGTGTGGGTAATGAACTGGCTCTCAGACTATATGACAGGTCCCAAAAGACCTTATTTGAAACACACCTTGTGGAGTTATTCCTCCATTGAGGATGGGTCTCCCTTCTTCATCACGTACCAGACCTTTCTTGTCTGTTTTATGGACCAAGTAGAGGTCTGTCTCCTTGTCATAATCCAGAACACCAACATCAATCCACTCGTAGATCAGCTCCTGGCTTTTGGGGTCCTCTGAGAGAGCCAAGGATTAAAACAGGGTTAGTCCATTCTCCTGGAGGCTACATACAGGAAATGGACTTTCCTGATTTGAGTGGTGATGCCACATCAAATCCATTTGCTGTTTGAATCTCAATCAATCTCACAGAGTTTCTGCTGTGACCAATTAAATAATGAACTTAGGTCTTACAGCTTAGAATTTTCAACGTTTTGCACACACCAGACAGATATATATCTATATTGATATCAATATGGACAGAGGTCAGGACAGCATTATGCTGTTCATTCAACCTGACGAGTGATCAGGTGTGGTGTTCCCAAAGACAGCTGCAAGCAGAACTCAGCCATCACATGCTGGCTGCCCAAGGATACACAGAGCTTATGTTTTATGCTTCAGTTTTGCAGACAGTCAAGCCTCTGGAGGCTGCTCCAGAGCTGCAGATTCCAGTTCCCATGCTTTAAAGCTACTGCAGATGTGTTAATATGAGCTGCAGTGTTAATATGTCCAGCCACAGCTGGACATCAGTACAACTGTACCTAGTAATGCCTTCTTATTGAGAAGGCTCCAAATTATGGAAAAACAATGTCTACGTCATCTAATTTGGCCCAGATTTACACTTGTATGTCCACTGTAGTCTGAACTTGTCTTCTGATCCTGCACTTACAGTGAAATGCAGGCAGAACATACTGTGTGCAAGTTATCCAACTCCATGAAGACAGCTATGCACCAATAAAGAGAAATTTTGTCTGTGCTGACAGAAAGTCAAAAGGCAGAGGCAACTTCTAAAAAAGTGGAAACTGTCCAGGAAATGCAGTCAGTGAGATCTCCAGTCTCTTGCTCTGACTGCCTGAGCCTGGTCAAAATGAGATATGGCTTTTCAGCTATTCAGAGCTACACTCATCAGAATCTGCATGTTCCCTTCTGCTGAAAGGGCCTGTAACTGTTAGTGTTGCCCTGCTTGAACAGTAACTGATTCAAGTTTTACCATGTCCAAGTACATCATCTGTAGGTAAAAGTGCTTTCCCAGGCACTGGCTTTCTATCAGAGCATCCAGGCTCCAGTCCTAGAGAGATCCACTCTTCTGGAGTTCGACAGTCAAATTCATCATTGTCAAATACCTAAAAAGCAAGGACATGAGTGAACTTAAGATTTACTTCAGAAACAAGAAAACACCCAATAAAAAATTTCATGAGAGGAAAACATTAACATGCAGTTCCTAAATGGGCTACAAAATATGGAAATCAGTTCAGGTGCAAAAGCTGTACTGATCTTTGGTCGACAATTTTCTCCCAAACAGCAGTATCTGTATCTCCAACCCTTTCCTAGGGAGAACAGACCAACACCTGGGGAGGTTTCCACCAGCAATACTGCTGACTACTGCATTCAGAAGGAAAAATGAGACACCTCTCTTTTGGACACACAAAGGCCAGTGAGGAGCACTCTCAAGGACTGTTAGTTTTGACAGAAGTTGTGGGCACCCTGCAGAAGATGCTCAGCATCTTGTAGAGACCCTTCAGTGCCTGAGCCAGCTCCAGAGCATTTCCTTGTTTTGTTGCTTGTGCCAATAATGGCTAAGTGTCCTCAGGAATCTCCTGTGGTATAAGCAATGAGACAGATCACAAGCACCAAACGTGCTCTCTTACCTGTAATGGGAGGTAGATGGGAAACACAGAATCCTTTGTCTCCTCAATAGGTGGCATATTTTCAGGGTCATAGTGCCTTGGCATCAGCTGATTGGAGTCTATCCCCTTGCTGGCCAAGAGCTCAGCAATATCAAAGGTGAGATACAGCCGTCTCTTTCTGGTTTACATCAGAAGAGGAAATTACTTAATGTGCCTGCAAGCATTCCCATGCCTACAACTCCACTTTTTTACTGGGCACCCCATCACTAAAAATATTTTTAGCACACATTGCATCCATGTCTATTTCTTCATTTGTGGCACAAAATAATTTAGTGGAAGTGACCTAGAGTGATCAGTTATTCCAACCTATAAATTATATACATGTACTACTGTACTAATACATTATAGAACATATACAAAACCAGACATTAACAAAAGAATGACAAAAAGGTGACATAAACACTATTTTAAAACAATGATTTCTTGCCATACCCCAGTGAATTGTCTTTTGCACCCTCTGCAATGCATGCACACATCACTTTGGAGACCACTGCCTTACAGGATAAGGTTTTCTTAAGCATTTTTGACAAGTTATGTCTTGAAAGCAAAAATCAACATCCTAATCTGCTATGTCCATTCCTTAATGATGCCTCTAGCCATCTTCTGGTTACTTACCTCTCTACTTCAACCTTCCGAGGGTTTTGCCCTGGAAGCCGTTTGAAAGGCATCTGCACTTTGGGCTTAAATGACTGTACAGGGAAATCTGACTCAGTGAGGTCCTCAGTGGATGGTCCAACCACTTGTTTATCTGTGAGACTCTTAAAGTTCTCAGGCATCTTGAATTTTGTGGCTAAGAGACAAAGAGAAACACACCTGAAACCACCAGGCATCACTTTGCTTTACATTCACACACAAAGGAGGACTCTGCTGTCTACTGGGTTGTCTGCAGAAGCCACTTCACTAGATTTGTAAGAGAAAACAAGCAGACATCAAATTAGAAACAGAAAGAAAGACCTTTTTTCCCTGTGACAATATGTGATTATGCATTTCCAGTATCAAAGTGATGGCATAGAAGAAACCTCCACTGAGAATTACTGTCATGCAGATTTTTGGGAGCCAGGGCACTGACCCGGCTCTAAGGAGCTCTGTTTTGTTTCCAGCTTTGCTACAGACTCTCTACATGATAGTGGGCAAGTTACTGTCTCTAGTGCACAGCTTCCATCACCCTCAGAAAGGGATGGGATCCTCCTGCCTCTCTAGGGGACCCTGAGACCAGGAGTCAGTCATAGCTGGGAGGACCTTGGTCAAGGTGGTGATAAAGGCTTTATGAATATTATGAGGAAAAGAAGCTGCAGGTCACCTTTGAAGGTGGTCTTTGTCTCCTGAAGTGCCTATTCACACCTTGGGACAAACCTCTCCTTCTCAGCTTTTGCTCAATCAAACCACCCACTCACATCAGCAATGGTGTGAGAAAAAAATTGACTTAAACAGCCAACAATCTCACAATTTGGCAAAAGTTTTCAACAGCAATTTGGACTAAGCAAAAAGTACACATTTCCAAGAACTGGCATAAATTAAACCATGTCATTTATGCCATAAATAAACCAAACTGTTTATGTTGCTAAACAAGTGGCAAATAATAGAACAGCAGCAAACTGGGAATTTGAAGCTTAACCTAAATTAGGTAATTGCATGCAAGCTTTAAAAAGCACTATTCCCTAGACAGAGTTAAGCATTGAACTAAAAATAGATTTTAGTGGAGTGAGAGATTTTCCTTTGATGAACTTTCACACTCTATCAAGGAGAACCTTAAGGTTCTAGTTTGGAATTGGGTATTTTGAATGTCAAGCTTTGAACCAAATTTTTCACTGTGTTGCATGTACTTCTGGAGTCATGGATGTGACCCTTGATTTCAAACCAATTGTGCAGAACAGCCAATAATGCTAAATGTTTCAGGATGGTTAGGTACAGGAAGGGTCCTCTAAGAGGTTATTCCCTTGTCTCTCTTAAGTGGCCCCTGACTCAACCCTTGTAGCTCTACCTTGCCTGTTTAGAGACTAAAGGAAAAAGGCACTAACTGGCTCTGCTCTCTCTACTCCATCTCTCAGGAAGGGCAGCCAGCCTGATGTGAATGTGCTCTTAAACACTTGCATGGTCCGTAACATCATTTTGAGGAATCCCTAAAATGCAGCTCTTTAACCTTGTGCACATCTCTTGCTTGGGGTCTTTACAGAATGGCCCTGATTTGTATTTGTTGTCAAGGAGCACAGCTGTTCCAATTTAGGCACCTCATTGTTGCCAAATCCGTGGCACCATCCATTATGGCACTTTGTGCACTATCAACTATTTATGTCAATACTTAGTGTTTCATTTGCATTTACATTTCCAACCTGATGGCTTCTTCCCCCTTGAAGAAACAGCAGATCATAAATAGAGTTCTGTCTGCACTTGTTAAAGATGAGTCTAGCTTGTCAAGATTCACTTGAGGAAGCAGTCATTTGTCCTCACTCATGAAAATAAATGTCACATCTAAGCACAGGAGGGTGGTATATACAGTTCCCATCTTTCTCTAAAATCCTCTCACACACACACTTTCTTCCCACCCACTGCCAGTCTATGATCCATATCCCCAGGAGTGCTTTAAGGGACAGGAGAGTGCTGGCAAACCTTCAACCATTCTCTGTTCCTATATTTGAGCATCCATGACACAAGTTCTTGTAAGCAGGTGGCACCAGCAGCTCTGTACACACAGAGAGCCCTTGCATCTAGGGAGACAATCTTCTCTGGGGTGCAGCTGGGTGCACAATAAATAAATGAGGGAAGACCATGATTTTGGCTATACCTAAATCCTGAATACAGCTTTCACAGGCAGGTCCCATTTTCGGGGTTGTAATGTGCAGGGCCAGCAGTTTAACTTCATGATCCTTGTAGGTCCCTTCTAACTCAGGATATTCTATGATTTTCACAGGAAAGGGACACTGCTGGCTCCATGCACAGTAAGAACACATGCAAATTTAGTGTTCTCCTGGCAGCAGGACCAGAACTCCCACAGGCACCAGCACAGTCCACCCTGAACCCTGGGGGAAGTAGATATATCCAGCAGAAAAGGAAGCATGGTTTTACCACCCACTCAGATCACCTTGCTGCACCCCTAAATAAAATTCCCTTTTCATGGGATAATCAAGCAGCTCAGCACCATTGCTGAGCACTGAAAACAAAAGCAGAGCATGAACTCAGAGGCACTAGCATAATTCCCGGCATAGGCAAATTAATAGGGTACCCCACTACAGGTAACCTTAACAGTTATGGCCCAGTTTCCTGCCTCACCTCGTTCCCTCTCAGTGTATTTACCTTGAGGGGTGTGTTGCTCCTGGTCTGCCTTGTTCACCAAAGACTGGGACACGTGGGGGCCAGCAGAAGCACCCTGGAATGTGATGGAAGTGTCAGAGCACAGTCGTGGCATAGTGTCAGTAGGGATCATAGAGGTACAGAGAGAAAGTGTGACTGTAAGACTGACTTTACCAGATCTTTAGGGACAACTGAGACTGTGAGTAATGGTCAGAAAAGGCTCAGAGACACAAATACCTGAAAGGTTCGGCCCAATGCACAGGGGCAGGGGAACTCCCAACAGCATGTGGCCTGATGTCAGCTTAGGATGTTGACTGGGGGCTGATTAGGCAGCCAGTCATTAGGGTTTTATTACCAAATATCACCTACAGTCACAACCACAAGCCTGCCCTGCCATACTGGCATCCCAAAGCCAGGCAATCGTGACTACTGTCACTGGCTATGGGGGAAGGCAGCACAACTCTGACCAGGGCGAGTGAGCCTCACAGCTTCACTTTGTAAAGGTCAAGGTCTTGCACAAAGGCCTCTGAGCAAAGCAAGGGCTAGGACCTGGGGCAAAACCTACATACGTCCACACCAGTTGTACCAGCAGTCTTTTCCTTTCAGGACAGTGCTGGAGAGAGGACTGCTCTTTGCACTTACCCTTGGACTACTGGAGGCTCCTGGAGCAGGGACACCAGCAGAAGCCTCGCTGCTGGTACTGGGACGGCTCCTACTCACAAAACTCCTCAATTCCTTCCTTGCTTTCTCCATCTTCTCAGGAGAACAATGCAGTGACGTAGCCCTGGGCTTACTATGAGTGGAAAGACATTGAGCCTGTCACACGCTGTATCCTTGGCACTCCTCCACACCCTCCCACAGTGCTGGATATCCTTGACTTGCCACGATGAGCGTGTAACATGGAAGGTTCGATCCCCTGATTTGATACCAACTGCTGCATTCACAGCCTGGGGGCCATCAGACTCACGTGGCTGCCTCAATGGCTCACTAACCCTGGAGAAAGAGATCACTTTATTATTCCAGAGGGGTTTTGGAGTGGGAAAACCAGCAGTATACACAAGAAAAGCTGCTTTCCTTAAGCAGCAAGGGCTTCCCGGATCTGTGGCAGCATTCAAAAGGCTGCCAGGAGAATTGGAGTAAACTGGGACTACAAGAGAAGAATTACTTCTGCTGCACCCAAATCCCTTAAAAACCTTGTCACACTTGACTCCAGTGGGAGTAGGCTACAGCCTAAGATACCAATACAGCTACTCCCAGGTGTAAGTCTGCCTCTTTCATTTAAATAATTCATGACAGATGTTTAAGCATCACCTAACACATATTAAAATACAGTCAGAAGCTCCCCTCTTTCTCCTCCTGCAGGGGATATTTTTGCTCAGCTCACAAATAATTTCAGCTCTTCCACCTTGGGAGATGCAAGTCCAGGCAAATATCACAGCTGTACGACTTTATCTTATAAAAACCTTTGTGCACTGAGAGATACCAATTAAGAACAGCTCTCAGACTTCTGGCAAGAGGATAATGCAACCCTTGATTTTAGGCTTCTCTAAACACAGAGATGACTATTGTAACTAATTAGAACAGCTAAAGTGACACAAACCCCTCCAGCCTGCACATGCATGCACTGATATGATTATGTACATGTACCTATGTAGCTTATTCCTGTAAATTATGAGTCAAAGCTCTCCATGGTGTCTCTCAAAGGTACTCTGAGGCCAATACAGCTTACTGATCAATTCCTGCTCAGGGCTAGACCCAGACTCCTCATCCAGCCCTACTTGACTAGTGGTTTGTCTCCTGCACCCTTGCTGGGACTTTTCTTACTTCTGATAGCCAAGCTTCTCCAATAGGAGTCTTCCAGCTTCCCACAACTAAGTGCTGGAAAGACCTTGCCTTGCCTGTGGTCCTGAAGGCCACAGCTGGCACAGTACTTGAATGGAGTCTCATCCTGACCTGGAGACAACACAACAGGATCCCTTCCTGCCATGCCCTCTCTGCTCTGCTCTAGAATGGAGTGAAAACTCTGCTTGCCCTATACTCTTGATGAGAGAGGGCAATCTTCTCAAAATTTCACCTTGCTGCCTGTCTGTGAGAATGAATCGGGTACAGCAGAGAAAGCATTACATGCATGCCGGAGATAAGAGGGAATAACTCTGCTGGTTTATTACTGCAGGTTCAAGCCAGCGCACAATTTTGAGAGGTTGAATCAAAAAAGAAATCAGATAATAAATCAAGGTTACCATGATGCGAATCTTTTAAGTGAAATGGAGTAAACGAACAGATTGGAAAGACCTGGGAGATGAGATCAATAATACCCCCTCCCCTCCTTCAAGCTAGAAAATCTCAAATCTCTCTCCTCTCAGCTTTGCTTTGGCATGGCAACTGAAACCTCACACCCTGAAGAATGAATTTTCCATGGAGGATTTTGTTTTTATTAGCTATTTTATGCTCTGGCCATATCTATTTTAGCAGCCCAGCAGGACTGATTGGAATCAGCCAAGATCCAAGGATTCCTGATGAATCACTGCTGGACTCTTTTGTGCCTGCTGCACTGGCTTGGAGAACAGCAGCAAGGCGGAACGACCCTGCGGTGCCTCTCCTGATGTGTCACCTGAGCATCCTCTCCTTGGGAGCTGGGCCAACATGACTTGCTGTACTTTTACCTCTTACCACCAGAATCCTAAACCCATCCAATGAAAGATGCCAGCTCTAAGGCACAAGGATCATCTGAACCTTTAGTAGGGGTGAGTGACTGAACCCATTCCCAATTTAGCAGGGCTGGCAACCTCTGCTTAGAACCAGAATAATGTGGGTGCTGCCCATGATGGACAAGTTTCCAAGACTGGGGAAAAGTGCACCAAGCCAGACCACAGCAGGCCTAATCCTTTGCTACTTTGTTCCCTGTGTACTCACTCACATCTCTGTAAAGTCTGTCCTGAGCACTTATGTCAAAATAGAACAGTGGACTCAGTGGACTCAGTGTCCAGATCAGAAACATCCGTCATGCTCTCCCACCTGCACAGAGGGAAGGTCCCTGTGTTTGCAATTGCAAAAAAACCTGACACACACCACTTAAAAAAAAAGAACAAAACCAGGCATCCAAAGTTTTCCCAGTAATTCCCCAAACAAATCAGTAAAACAGCTTGTCTGAGAGCACTTAAACTGATGTGGATATGGGAGAACTGCTAAGCACAAAGGGAATCCTACTCTCCTGTTACTCCAGCTGTTGGGATATGTCTGGGTTTTCCAACAAGGAGGTTTCCCAGAGCATGGTGGGGAGCTTGCTTCAATGCTAGCCTCCAGGTAGGTGGTTTGGCTGGTCCCATCCACCTCTCAGGAATGGTCTCCAGGCTCCAAAGTTGAGAAGAGACCCTCTCTCTTTTACTCAACCTAACTGCTGAGCCAAGAAGTTTACTGCAAAGCAGTTCCCTCTTTCCAAGCTTCCAACACCAACTGCCTCTCCACACCCCTGAAAGAATGCACAGCATGCAGATCTAGGGCTGCCCTCCCCTCTCTCCATCCAGGGGTGACCCCAGACCCTCATCCCTGGGCAGCAAAGCTTGGCACAGATTGCCAGGGAGAGAACACCTTCCATCCTGCAGCGAGCACACAATGGCAGCTCAAGCTTTCAGCCAGCTCTGCTAGAGCAATTGCTGATGGTACCACATAGCTTGTGCTCAAGGATTCCTTGGTTGTCCAAGGGATCCTGAAGAAGACCAGTGGAACTGCCCAGTGCCCTGTCACACTCTGGGGGCAGGAGGCTGGATACCTGCCACATTCACAGCCTTCAATCCTTTCCTACTTGGAACACTTTCCTCAGGACTGATGCTCTCCTTTGACAAGGAGAGGCACAAAGGTGGAGGAAACAGGAGTCCAGCTCATTGCAAGTAAGTGAGATGTCTTCCTGAAATCACCTTATCTGGCCTCCTCAGTAACCCTTCTCCCCTCCTTGCACACCTGGGAGCATCTTCCTGTTCTTCGCTGGCAAACACCTGGCTGGCACCAAGCTGTCCCTGCTTTACCTATAAAACCTTTTCCTGACTGCTGAGACACCTATCTCTGCATTAGTTTAGTCATGCTCCCTCACACCTGAAAAGCCCGTTTCCTAGATATTCCAGGTACAATGTATTATGCTAAATTGAACTATTCAAAGTGAGAGCATATTCTTATGGCACTGCTGACACAACATTAGCTACAGCATCTTTGTGTCATTGTGGCAAAACTATAATTACAATTTCTCGGTAAATCCAGGCTTTACACATCCAAGAAGTCAAACTCCCACGTGTCTTGCTCAACGTCTGGTACGAGCTTTCTGATCTGTTGCTTCTACTTCAATTCTTTGATCCAAAGCTTTGACAAAATGGGACTCTTTTCTTTCAAATAAGGTTTAAAATGGCTAAAAATTGCAACAGAACTAGAGAATAGCACTTTAAATATCGTCTAACCCCTAAGCAAAATCGCAGATTGAAATCTAGTATTTATCTAAAATCTATTTATCTGTGCATAGCCAGAACCCCAGCTACTAGACCATCTGGGCACCAACATGCAGAAATTCCCTCATCCTATAATTTAAGCCATACAATATAAGCTCAGACAAGGTGATGCGCTCTCAACAAACTGCTTTAAACATTACCCCATACTTCAAATCCTTTCTACTTTAAAGAGAGTTGAAGGTAATTTCGAGTTTTATAGCAGCCCATTCCCTCCAACAATTTGCAGAGTTTTAAAATTGATTTTCCTCTGGGTTTTAAAATGCATTATTTTCTCCACGGGAAAGCACCACCCGGCCGGGGGGAGCAGCACAGGCGGGTGGCGGCCGGTGGTGCTCGTTACGCCCGGGGCCCAGCGGCACAGCCTGGGGTTACAGCCACCCCGCAAAGCATTTACACCGTGATTCCAACAAGGTCTGTGTCATTTACGAAGCACAACACGGATGCAAAAAACGCCGCAGCTGGTTTCATTTCTGAAAGACGCCGGGGTGCGGGAGGAGCACCCAGGGGCTGTTAACGTGCCATGTGTGGAGGTGGGGCAGCGCCAGGAGCAGCTCCCGGCGCCCACCCTGTGCACCAGCGGCGGGGGACACCCCGCTTCCAATGCTCCGAGGAGTCCTGACCCTGCCCGCCACTTCGTGTCCTGAAAGCACGAGGGGCCTCCCTCACGATTCACACCTGCCCGCCCGTCCGCCCTCCCGGCCCAGCCCGGCGGGGCCCGCCCCAGCCCCCGAGCCCCTCCTCGGAGCCCGCAGCCCCAGCCCCGCTCCGGGGGCCCCCGGGGCCCTGCCCGTCCCTGCCTGCGGGCGATAAGCACCGACCGACCCCAGTCCGCCCCGACCGACCCGAGTTCGCCCCGACCGCCCGAGTTCGCCCCGACCGACCCCAGTCCGCCCCGACGCCGCACGCGTTGCCGCGGGAGCAGGGGCGGGCAGAAGGCTCCGGCTGGACGCTGCTGCTCCCCCCCGCGCGGGCCGTTGGGCTGGTCCGGAGGAGGCGCGGGGCAGCGCGGGCCCGGCAACGCCACGCTCGAGCCGGGGGGGGAGCGCGCTCCTGGGGAAGCGGGGTCTGCCCCAACCTGCAGCTGCCAGCGCAGGGCTGTGCAGAGCCCCCGGTGCCACCTCAGAGCCACCGCCGAGCCACCGCCGGGACACCGCAAAGCTCCTGGTGCCACTTCAGCTGCCGCCGCAGGGACATCGCAGAGCCCCTGCAGCAACCTAAGAGTCACCACTACGGAGTTGCTACTGGCGTCTCTGAGTTGCCAGCCACCGCGGGGACACCACAGAGCCGCCCCTGCTCCTTCAGGGTCACCACTGAGTCACCACTCTAGAGCAAACGCAGATCTGTCACCAGAGGCTACGGCTGTGGAGCAGTGCCACCGAGCCAGCACCAGCCCGTGCCTTCCAGGGCTGCCAGCCCCAGGGTGCGGGTGATCGGCATCCCGGCAAGGAGCCGCCGAGTGCCGCTGGGGACAGCTCCCATTCCCTGTGCTAGGGAGGAGAGGGGCTGGGTAACTGCTGTCCCAGTTCCACGTTCTACACTAGCTGGCTGCTAACCCTGCCAGCCACTGTCCAGGAAGGTCCAGCAGACTCTTCCTCCATCCCATCTCCAAAACGAGTGGAGGCAGGCAGGGTGCTGATGTACAGCTGCACCTTGGCTTGTCTAAATCAACCTTGTGTACCCATGAAAGTCTTGAGCTAAAAGATCATGTTGGGTGGGAATGGGGGACTACTGGCCCTGAAGAACATGTCATCCCTGAAGAAGGGAAAGTGGCATTGAGTCCTGTTGAACAGGCCTGAAACAAACTGGTCCCCCGCAGAGGGAATGGTGGGGAAGGGACAAGCAGTGCCAGCCCTGCGGGGGAGTGAGGAAGAACAGGTTTGGATTATTTTGGGGGAGAGGAAGGAGGTGGAAAAGCAGAGAGGAAAAGATTTAGAGAAAAACCCAAGCCATAAGGGATCTACTGTGAAGGAGTACAAAGAGCAGAGGAGGAGGAGGAAAGGATGAAACAGGAGATGAGTGGAGGCTCCTGCAGGAGGAGAGTTGTGGCAGGTGGGTGGGCAGGGGCTGCTTCGTAGCTCTTTTGAGACCCCAATGCCTGCTGGCCTGGCTGACAGTAAGTCCTGCTGCTTCCCAGCTGTGCACTTGGGAGAGGCACAAACCTTAGAACGCAGGGCCAGAGGAACAGGACAACACAGCTGGCAGGCTGGCCCAAGGGATGCCCACTAGGCCTTGTGTGGGGGCAGAGAATTAGGCAAAGAGGCACCAGAATAGGGGGCATACCATGGGGAGGCAGAACAGCCCAGGTCAAGATCACTGGTTCCTCTCCCTGCCTGGGTATCTCCCGGGGGTAAAGGGCCTGCTAGTCAAGGGTGGTGATGCATTTGTGCCATCCAAAAATTTGCAGGTGAGGGGATGTGAGGTTTGGACAGAGAAAGGTGGGGCAGGCAGAGCCTCAGAGAAGAAACACAAGCTTCTCCAGATAAGCAAGCTCCCTCACAGCAATGCTCAGCTGCTGCCAAGGTGTTCACACAGATCAGCCCCTTGCAGCAAGGAGGTCTCTGGGTGGATTTGCATTCCATGCTGAACTGCTCCCAGCCCCACTGAAAGCAGCAGATGCTGGAGAAACTCCCAGGTGTATGTCCTCTGTCATATTGCTGGCCTCATCGTTTTACTTAAGTAAGGAGCGCTGCTGGCTTGCCTCAATTATGTTTGATATAATTACAGCTCTTGCTGGAGTTCCCTGGAGTCACATCCCAGATGGCTTCTCTGATTGAGAGGAAACAATAGTGGAGCCCCATTGCCCTTTGCATAGGAAAAATTATGCATCCATTTCATGCTGGCTTCATCCCCCATGCAGTGGGCTGGGATTCACTGCAGGTCTTGCTCTTCCTGTGGTCAGCTGGGCTTCATTTTGGACCGGGCTTTCAAAGTTCACCACAAAATGCTTCAGCAAGTCAGGAAGTGAAAGCCTCACTGATTCGACTGTCTGGGCCTTCACAAACCCACCAGGCCAGAACAGGAAGCAAACAGGTGTGTGAGCCACCTGCACTCCGTGTGCTGCCATGTCTGATCCATTCCCTGACCTGCCTTCAAAAGGCCTTTCTGGTTCTCTAGAGCCTTGCTCCCAGCAGTTGCAGCAGGATGTGTTGGCACTGTGACCTGCTTCCATGGGTGCTCCTTTAGCCCAGGAAGACCAGGCAGGGGAATGTGTTACCTACTCACTTGCAAAGGGCAGGTTCAAAGTGGCAGGGGTGATGGTTGGCACAGCTGAGCATCTCTGTGTTTTCACCTTAGCTGGGATCCTGCCCCTGGCTGGGCCAGCGCAAAAGGTTTAGTGTTATCCTTCTCCTGACAGTTCTTCTTAGTGCTCCTTTTCTACCAGGGGTTCTTTTGAGGACACAGATTTGATGCTGAGTTCCCAAGAAAACAGTTCTCCAAGAAGAGGTTCCTGAGTCTGTGCTGAAACACACTGGCCAGTGACTGACCCAGTATTTCCCTTAGTGCAAGGCTCTTTTGGGAAAAGGAATACACCATTCTCCTTGTCTCCTGCCACACCACTGGAGTGAAAGCATGAGCAAAGGTTAGCAGAGTCTGGACTCATAGGGAGGGAGAGAACTCTCCTTTCACACGGTTACTAGACATGAGAATCAAAGCAGTTTCAGTAGGTGTTAATATGTAAGCTGGCACTAGAGAGGAGAAATATGTGAAACATGCTAGTGGCCCATTCTGTCTCTGAGGCACTTTTCTGACTGGAGAGTCCAGCTTTTCTTGTACGTGGTCTGAGCTGTTGGAGCCACTTTTCCTGCTCTGCTCTTTCTTTTCACTCATTTGGCTCTCCTGCATCTATCCCAACCCAATAGCCCAGAAAACCCCATATCACACCAAAACTCGCTTCTACAGAGAGCAGCCTTCCCTTAGTTATGGGAGGAAGAATAAAATAGCAAAAATCCCGACTTCTGTGGACCTTGGAGATGATGTACTGGTTGTTTTGTTCCATCACTTTCACCTACCCCCTACCGTGGGTGGCAGGCCCCATCAGATTTAGCAGTGTTTCCATACCCACCCCACACACATTTTACTGAAGGTGTAAATGATCCTTAAAGCACAAGGCCACTAGAGAATAAGGCCCTAGATTTCTCTGTCTCCACACCTACATGTGTTCCCACACACAAGATACAGCATTAATCTAGAGTAAAACACCACATGTTGACAATGCTAGCAGTACATTTGACAGAAAGTCCTCAGATCAAACCCCAAGACACAAAAACCTGAGAAAGTCATAAAGCAGGGAGAGTCAGGACAAAATCCGACTTCTTGTTACCTCAGCACTTCTCCTGAAGGGGCAGGTTGATTCTGGGGAGGTGATATCAAGCCAGATTATATTCCTGCTGCTTTCAACAGCTCTCAGTGCAAGGCTGTTACCTTGAATTCAGTCAGGCTGGGATCAGTGAACAGTTTGTAGCTGCAAGTTCTGTACTTTCCAGCCAGTTTTTGCCTCAGAAAGTGAATGAGACTTTGACTCTGATAGTGACATTCTTGTTAGTTAACTTTATCCTTCATCTCCACCACTGTGCCACAGTACAGCATCTCCCCAGTGTGTGTTCTCTCACATTGCGGATCACACCATTGACCCAGCCAGAAGGCTTCCCCATGGAATTTGCAGGCAGAGGTTACTGCCTCAAGAAAGACACACAAAAGGCATGGAGCTGTCCAGAAGGAGAAAGATGACAGTGAGGATTACCAGGGCCAAGCTTGAGCAGGCAGGGAGCAATGGGGATGGAGAAGATAAACAAGCCTCAATGATGAGATCTCAGCAGTTGTGGGAAGAGGAGCTTGCAGTAGCCATTTCCACACAATTGGTCCAGCTGATTTGGCCAGAACTGCCTCAAATGCAATACAGTCATTCACCATGGGGCTGCTGACAGAAAGAGCTTGTCAGCCAGCAAGCTCCCAGTAAGTTGGGAGATTTTTCCGAGAAGAGCCCATGTGTACTTTACAGGCACCTTGATTCCAGGGAGGCTGAGGTGCTCTCAAGTATCCCATCCTCTGGCTCCCAAATTCCCTGGAGCTAGACCCTTAAATTCCTCAGAAGTCCCAACAGATCAATGGCCAGATTTTATGCAGATGACAGATTATCTATCAGAACATACACAGGAGGTTTGGAACTCTGAACCTTCACAGCAAATATGGTGCAGCTTCTTCCCCATTACTTGCCTCCTTATAGAAAGGCTGGAAAATTTCCCTGAAGCTTCCAGAGGAACTTCAAGCTTTTCATGAGAGACAGAGGCATCTTGGCTCCCTACCACAAGAGAACTTGCTGGGGGCTGTGGAGAGTTCTGGTTCAAGTCTGTGGTCTGAACCAGACCTGTCAGGCTCAATGTTAAATCTCCTCTCAGCAGGTAAATGTTGAAATGATCTGGCTTTGAGCAAAAATTTCAGCCTTTGCTGACAAACAGCAACAGACTCCTGTGAAAAGCCTTTCTTTTAACCAACTGGCATCTGATCAAGGAATCCCCAACCTGTTCAGATTTTTCCACTGGAAAGCATGTGCCAAAAGCTGGAATAGATCATCATGTGAACACCGCTGTTTCACATGCTGTACAGAACAGGGCCTGAGCCAGCAGGCTGAACAGAGCAGCAGAACCAATGCATGTCTTTGCACCATGGGAGCACAACCCAACATTTTTTGATTTAAAAAGGCTTCAAAACAGAGTTTCTTGAAGTAGTTCATCAGCTGATTTATTGCACCAGCTGCCAGCCTGACTTCCTGCCATCATTGACACATTGCTGTCAGTAGTTGGGCATTCATACCATTTGTCTGGCTGGTCCCATCTACTCTTGAAGTACCTCTCACTTGGCAGGGAATATTCTCCATAAATAACTCTTTTAAATACAAGAAACTATTTTAAACTGCTGGTGGAAAGTAAACAAAAAACCAGAAACAAACCCCCTCCAAACAAACAAACAATCCAAAAAAACCAGAACAAAAACCCCAAGAGAGTTTTTTGCTATTTTCCATCATATTTTTGTATTCAATTGGTAATTGTAGCAATGCAAATATGAATGCAGATATGAAACCCAGAGGAGAATGGGAGCAGAGTTTGGGTGTGACCTTTTGTTGCCTCTCAGCCTTCCTGCCCCACACCCAGTGTAATGGGAATTCCTGGTGAGTCCATCTTGCAGAGCCAGTGACATTTCTGGGGATCTCAGTGGGAAGGAGATTCCTGAAGCTTAAGGTTGAGCTGCTTCTGCCCAAAGAAATTGTCACCTGCTTAGTGAGTGACAATCTTTTGCCTCAGTACAGGGAGCAGAGCTCAGAGAAGGCAAAATCTGAAGAAAGCTGTAGTTGTGGCATTGCTGGGAGGAACTGGGCAACCAAGTGAGAGGAATTATAGCTTCCAAATATGTACCGACATCCTGCTAATTCCCAGATCTCCCCCTACTCCCTCCTCTGCTGACGTTCCAGTCCCCAATTCAATACCTGCCAGGTCCTTTTAGAGAGCTGACATTTCCATTCCTGACATTTTCTGCAGCTCCATCTGGGAATTAATGTCCGGATATTAGCAGCGATGGGGCCGTTTATCATAATTAGTCTCATGAAGCTACTAAGCATCCAACTATTTTTCATCAGCGCTGAGGAAATAAACTGCAGAATCCAGTAGACGAGATGGACGATTTATTTATTGATTGATTTATTTTGGTCTGTCAGGATGCAGCTTTAAAGTTTCTCGAGATGAGCAATGCTCCTCAGAGGCAGTGACGACAGTAGGGCTGGCTCACCTTGGGTTTGCAAGCTGCAGAGAATAGGTCCCCAAACCCCCTGAGACAGTGAGGAGGCATTTGTTATCCTATTATTATCCTGTTATCCTAGGCTCTAGCCTCCTGCACTTATAAAATGACAAGTTGTGACAGGTTGAACCTTGTCTGGACAAGCTCAGGAAGAGCCAGCTGCTAGCCCCATGATGGCATTATGAATGAAAGCCATCTCCAGGCATGAATTTTCTCCTCTATCATGAACAAAGCAAGGGTGCTGTGTACCCTCCAGGAGGTGGCACAGGGGCCAGCAGCTCTGGGAGGCTCATTTGGCTGGTTGTGCATGGTCATGCTTGGACCTTAAAGCCAAACAGAGGATGCTGCAGGCAGCACGTGTCTGTCACCTTCCAGAGGTGCCTGGGAGCAGATGAAGCTGTTTTCTCACTTGTCGTCCCAATTGGAGCAGGGCTAAGTACAAGCTTGTTGTTTTCCTTCCCCAAAGGATTGGGATTAAGGGGCAGGGAAGCAAAGTGCCATACACCAGAGATCTCCCGCTGTGTCCACTACAAGCAGGGGAAGGTTCTTTGGAAGGGTACTACGGGTTGGGTCTTATCTCTGCCAGAGAAGGTGGCTAATGCTTGCTGTGGTCTCAGCCTTAATTTTGGGAGCCCAGTGCAATAGATTGTCCATGTTTCTATGAGTTTGGCTCCTGCTCCCTGCTCTGCAGGCATAGCTGGTGCCTGAGCTGCTGAAACCTAGCAAGGGTTGTTATCCATCCTGATGGCTACTACTCGGGGCAAGGAACCTGTATTGATTTCAGGAGCTCTTCTACCATTTTGCAAGCTTCACTGACCTCCTTACATGTTCTGGGTGGGATGGGAGATTCCTGCCAGGGACATCTGCCCTGCATCACACTGCTCTGCATGGCTTGTAGCCCATCTGCCTGAGAATGAGGATTACAATGCTGTGTGGAGCTTCTGCCCAGAGCAAGGCATGAAGGGCTTCTGAATTGTGTTGCTCTTCTGTCTATCCCCATAAAACCCCACAAAGTCTTGCTACTTCCCACACACCTCAGTGCTCACCTGCAACAAGCCCACCTCCTCCCTGCAGGCTGATTATCAAGAGCTTTCCATCCTGAGGTTTGCTATGCAAACATCAAACATTTATGTTTAAATATTACACTCTTCTGCTGATGTGAAGCTAGTAATTACAGCCAGATGGGACGTGGCTCACAGGCAGACACAGGGCCCACACGCTGCTCAGTGGTGGCTTTATTTTGCAAAACCATGTGGCCACCACTGGCAGAAATACCAAAAAGGCTGAATGCAATTAAAAACAATGCAAAAAAAAAAAAAAAAAAAAAAAAAGGCATTCTAAATATATCATGCAATGTATTCCAGGTGAGCACTAAATGTTCTGGCTGCAGTGCCTGGCAGCCCTAGTACTATACATGGGACATGATCCAAGTCAGTGTGCTCAAGCCATACATCCCTCCAGGCACAGCCTGGCAATGACATGCACTGATTTGGTGTCAGCACCTCCTGCAGCACCAGCAGGGTCTGATCCTGCAAAGCCTCCCTCAGCTGAGGAAGAGCTCTTTTTGCACAAGGGCCTGATTCAGCCCATGTTCTAGTCTGTCAAAGTGGCCCCTGGGGGGGGTGTCACAATCCCAGGGCCACCATGCTGCTGGCGTGACTTCACCTGCAAAAGCTGCTGCTGCCTGCTCAGCTGCTGAGTGCAGGGATCACCTTCAGTGCACAAGCCTGCACACATTTCTGCCTTGCAGAAGCTGCCCAGGGTAGGAAATTCTTCATTTTCTACTACCTCCAGGATTTCAGATCTGCTTCTATTCAAGGCAAAACAAAAGCATTGCAGTGAGTGGTAGATTTTTTTCCCCTGGATCATAGCCCGCAGTCCACATTCACATTCCACATCTGATTGTGTTTTTAATAGATAATCCTCTCCCCATTGCCTCTCCCCTACACATCAACCAAAAGGTGAGCAGGAACGTACCAGTTTAAGCAAAATGACCCCAGTTTGTCCTACCTACCACCTGTGTTGTATATACACACCACCAAGTGCTCAGGAAACAATCCCCTCCTTGTCCCACACACCTGATAGATTCCAGCAGTAACAGTGATTGCAGGTGACAGCCACCACTGTTGCCTGGAAAAAGGGCTAGAGTTAGCCCATCATACACAGTTTAAGTAGTCCCAGAAACCACTGCAGGTGATGCTTTTATAAGCTATAAAGGCTACATCCCTTCCTCTGCAAATCATGTCTATGGCTCACCCACTTTTTTACTCTCAGGATGCTTCCAAGCCAAGCAGTGCAAAGCCAGAGCTCAGTTTCCTGTCCAAACAATCAGGGATGTTTAATTCCTCAGGAGAGTTGCTGGGATATGTCCTCCATGTTGTAACAGTCAGCATTACACAGGTACCTGCTCACTCATCCATCTGCAAATGGTGTCCCACAGCCAGCCTGCCAGACAGGACCCAGCAGCTCTGGTTGCAAGGAGAAAAAAGAGAAAGCAGCAAACAGGAAAAAAAGAAGGAAAAAAAATAAATCATTGCTTTGTGAGAAACCATAGAGCCATGGCAAACATATGCTGTCATTTGAGACAAGCACCAAGCCCTGATAGGTTTCCCTGTTGAGGAAATCAGGATTAGTCTCGGTGGGAGGCAGAGAACCTTGATCTCACTTGTCTGCCATCTCTCTGGGGTCTGCTTCTCCCTCCTCCTGTGCTACACAGGTTTCTAACTTCCCAAATCTTCCTCAAAGAACCATGAGTAGAGCTTTCCAAGTAAGCTTGTTTCTGGTGTCATATACCCCAGGAGAGCATTATCTGCTGGGAAGGGAAGGGAAGGGAAGGGAAGGGAAGGGAAGGGAAGGGAAGGGAAGGGAAGGGAAGGGAAGGGAAGGG
>VZUI01000044.1:0-86037 GCA_013401135.1 Cettia cetti | reverse complement strand
GGATGGGATGGGATGGGATGGGATGGGATGGGATGGGATGGGAGCGAGGAGGGGTGAGATAGCTTAGGGAGGGGAGAGGTGGGGTAAGATGGGATGGGGTAGGGACATACAGGATGGGTTGGAATGGGAGGGGAGAGGGGTGGGATGGATGGAGTAAGGTAAGGTAAGGGAGAGGTGGTGTGGAGTGGGATGGAATGGAATGGAGTGGAAAGGAATGAAATTAAATGGAAGTGAGGAGGGATGGGGTACAAGAGAGGTGGGATAGGGTAGAATAGGAGTGAGAAGGGGTGATGGGATAAGGTGGTGGAGAGGTGGGTTGGAATGCAAACAGAAGTAGGATGGACATCCTCACAGTGCCAGGGCACTCACCTCGCTGTGGTTTTAGTGACAACCCCTCAGTCCCTCCTATGGTGATGTTCCAGGGGTCCTGATTACTCTGGAGGATGGAGCTCCTAAGACCATTTTCACCTCTGATCACCAACACCCAAACTGTCCTTTGGAGTCAGCTTCATCTGGGATGGAGCCAGTTCTTCAGGCTAGCAGGTGAATCTGGGGTATCCCCCCGCTATGGACAATGCCAGAAGAAGCATTTTTAGGGCTCTAAAGGAATGTCACATTTACAATGGAAAAAGGCTGATGCTGGTCATGATTTTAAAAAGAAGCGAAAGCCCTCAGATGCCCCCAAGGCATGTTTTATTAAAGGAAGGGCTATTTTCTCTCTTCCAGCTGCACATCCAAGCCTGCTAAACATCAGAGGCTAACACTGATTTTCTGTGGTCTCGTTGCTTTGGAATGTAATACAAAGGGATTTAATCAATAGGGTGATACAGAAACGTAAATAGGTTTTTGTAAAGATGGCTTTGAAAATCTATAGAATGTAATGAAGAACTAGAAGACACCGTGTAATTATTAAATACCCTATAAAAATCTATGTAAGGAATAATTCTCCATTAGTTAAAAATATATAAAAAGATGTGTGCCATTTATAGCAGCACTTTCCAATAATAGCAGAAAATAAATGGTGTGAAGAATGAAATCAATAGTGTATCCCACCTCATCTCTGGAGACAGCAAAGAGCAATGCACTGGAGATTGCTGTACTTGAAACAGAAGAGTTTCTTCCTAGTCCCTTAACTAAGGACTGACTTATGCCTTGATGCATATCTGGTTTAGACCCCAGGGTTTTCAGGGTTTCTGCTTCAGTTCTACTTTTATTTTTAAATGTATAATAGGTAACTTATAATAGTAATTATTATTTTCATTGGTTTGTCCTTGTGCCTAAAATATCAATCTCTGACCATGATCTTAGTGCTTTAGGCATGCAGAAGAGTAAGCAGGCTATAGAACCAAAGGTGTCACTATATAAACTAATCAAGTTTTAAATCAAATTATCTCTTGTTGGTTTTTGTTTTGGGAATTAAACTTGGTAGGATATTTTCCTTTGTCTCCATTTATGTGTGTTCCCTTTGCATGATGTGTTATTTTAATATTCTGTGTAGGAAGAGCATCCACAGGGCTTTTTCTGTTCTGTGTTTTATGTTATACAATTTCCTTGTGTCTTCTTATCTCCATCCTCTTAATTTTATCTCGTGTCTCAATTTTTATTAATTTTCATATTGGAAAGAATGTTTTTATAGTGATGAAGCTGCCCTTGCTTATATTTTTCTTGTGGTAAATTAGGAATCTTTGCAGTTCTGAAAGCAAGCCAACCCATGCTCAGGAAAAATCAGGAAAGCCAAGGTCAGTACTTTGGGTTTATATGCATCCAGCCACTATTGCTAAGATGAAGGGAAAAAACCCCCAAAATTCCACTGATTGCAGTGAAATGTCCCTCAAAGTAGATGATTATAGAATGGCAGCAATTGCAGGATTTGAATATCCCCTATTATAAGCATTAAAGATTTCTATTAGGAAAAGTCACAAAATAATATATTATTTAGACATGGAGAAATGGTGTTGCCAAAACAATAGGATAAGAGCAACTGAGAGAAGGTCCTTTGTGGAGTCCCACCCTTCACCCAGAGCTGTTCAGGACATGCACCCTGTGCCTCTTAAAGGCTGTGGCCATCTTCCCACAATCCAAGCAGTTGCAGAGTGCCAAAACCTGGAGGAAGCTGTAATTCTGGAAAGGATACCAAAGGAGGTGATAAAACAGCTGCTACTTGCAGGATCCACAAGCAGTGCTGTGAGCTCATCCCACAGAACTGAGTGGGAGTTTGTTACTGATATCCCAGAGCAAAGGCTTAGCCCGTCTCCTCCAAATCCTGAGCTGCTCATTATCTTCAGTCTGCACCTGCTTCCCATCTCCAGATTTAATCTGTAAGCAAAAGTGGCCTCTCAAGTGTGCTGAAGCAGCTACAGAGAATTTCAACACAACTGAAGCACTGTAACCACAAGATTTTGCCCCTGACAATGTTACCTTGATTTCTGATTATCAAAATACAAATCCTGGCTAAGTCCTGCAACCTTTGCAGACATTTTGGTGACAAATTCTCCCTTTTTCCGAAGAAACAAGTAAGTAATGCCTGAAAATGTGTAGATGCTGAAGACGTCAGTGCTTCATCTTTTACATTTTTGCTCACTGGGATAATCCCAAATTCTTTGGCCAGATATGGATTATGATTTCTTGCAAATGGCTGAGTCTGGAGATTAGAATGGATAAAGCAAGTAAAATTGACTCTGTCAGCATTATAATCTCGATTGTTTCTGTTACTTTTTTAGAACATAAAAAACACAGTTGAGTCCATCTAGCTTTGTCTTTTATCTCCAGCAGCCAAGACTGGATGCTTAGTAAATGAGTGTAAAAATAGGCTCTATGTTTTCCTATTTACCTTATAATTTTCTAGCAACTAGGGAGGTAGGGATTTCTGGAACTCGTGGTTGAATCCAAGTTACTTCACTTAGCAGCTACCAGTGGTCCTGTTCTCTAGGAGTTTTTAACTCTTTTTAAACCCATTGGTTTTGCTTTCCACAATGTGCTGTGACAGGATAGTTCTTCACTGTGTAAAAACAATTTCAAGTCTCATCCCTGTTTAAGTGTTCCTTTGTTATAGAGACAGTAAATTTATTGTTTATACCTTCTCACCGTCATTATAGGACAAGGTGGATTGACTTAAGATGAAGAAAGAGGGCAGGTTTAGATTAGATATTAGGAAGAAATTCTTCCTTGTAGAAGCCTTTGCACAGGTTGCCCAGAGAAGCTGTGGATACTCCATCCCTGGTCAGACTGGAGAAACCTGGTCTAGTGGAAGCTGTCCCTGCCCATGGTAGGGAATAAGATGGTCTTTTAGGTTCCTTCAAACCCAAACTATTCTGTGATTACTTTCTAGCCTTTAATTGGATTTACCTCCAGCTATCCCTTTTTCAATTTCATGTGGTTTTCTCGGGGAGATTTTATCACCATTCTCTCTAGCCTGTTTAATTTTACAAGAAAACACTACTTTGAAACTTTGCTTCTGCTAAAATGACTGTTGAATTTTGCTGGGTCTGGAATAGACAAGAGCTGTCTGGCCAAGGCACTCTGAATAACTCTGAGCATCTGGGCTAAAGAGTCCTACGACTCTGGGGGTCCCCTCATGATCTAAGGGGGAAGCTGCTGATTCTTAAACTTCAGTTCCCCTTATTGACCACTTTCTAGCCCCACACTGATGTTTCCAGAGGGCTTTCCACTTTAGTCTTCAGCTCTCCTGCAGTGCTGGAACCAATGTCTGTGTGTGTGTGTGTGTGTGGTTTGAGTTATTTTTTTCCTGTGCATTGCTTTGCACTTATCACTACTGAACTTCATCTGCCAGTTTATCACTCAGTCACTCAGGGCAGTGAGACAACATTGCCTCGACACCTCTCCAGTGTCTGTGTGTGCTCAGCAACTGCAGAGCAGCTTAGCTGCAATGTATTACAGAGAAAAGCAAAAAATGTGCAAAGCAAAAGCTGTCTCTTTTTGCTTTTTATCTACAGAGCGTCTTACATCGTTCTGGGTACAGGAATAATAATTGCACAAATGAAAAATTCCTGCAGGAAAGGAGACTATCCTCCACCTGCTGTAAAATTGTAGTGCCTGTAGTGCCCTTGCTTTACTCCATGAGCAGGTTGATCATGGAGCAGAGCTGTTTGCTTTGGGGGCTTGGATATGCAGGGAAGCACATGCTCCAGCTGGGATGTCTGTTCTCTCCAAATCTGGTGTGTGGGGGTCAGGCACTACGGAGAAGAACTTAGAGAGGGCTTCCAGCAGCTAAAGGGGCTACAAGAGAGCTGGAGAGGGACTTTTATTAGGGGTGTGGAGTGGTAGAACAAGGAAGAAGACCTTAAACTGAAGGAAGGCAGGGTTAAATTAAGTATAGGGAAGAAATTCTTCCCTATGAGGGTGGTGAGGCCCTGGCACAGGCTGCCCAGAGAAGCTGTGGATGCCTCATTCCTGGAAGTGCTCAAATTTGGGTTGGTGGGGCGTGGAACAATGTTGTCTAGTGGAAGGTGATGGAATGGCAGGGGATGGAATGGGATGATCCGTTAGGTCCTTTCCAACCCAAACCAGTCTGTGATTCCATAAGAACCTGTGGCACTGCTCTGGAACCCCTGAGCTCCCACCTTTGCACTGGGACACCCCCTGCATTTGGCTCTGTTGCTCCCTAAATCTCCTCTCTAGCATATCCCTGTTGTTTCTGAGCATCTTCAGGAGCAGACAGAGTTCAGACAAGGAGCTCGTGTCTTTTAAGGCAACGAGAACAGGAAAAAAGAATCTTTCCATTTTACATCTACTTCAGAGAGTTAGAGCTGTTGGAAAAAAATAAAGGGCTTTTTGATTTCACATTGCAAAAGTTCCCTATCTAACATAAAGTCCCCCGAACCAGAACTTTACTATCTTATAGCTAACCCTCAGCTTTATAGACAACAAAAATGGCATGTCCCCATTTCTGTTGAAGGAATATTTTTAACCAAGAGATGTTTTTTCAGCCTAGATGCATGATAGATCAAGGGGAAAAACAGGTTTCATTGACTTTTAAAACAACCTCCATTTCAAGAAAGAAAAACACAAACCTTTTGTTCTGTAACAAACAACATCCTTACAGTACAAGTGCAACTCTCAGCTGTGAAATACTACAGCCAGATGCAAATTGTCACATTTGAATGAGGATGCTGAAATAGAAGGTTTTAATTTTGTTCGTTGTTTCTTTAAAATTTTGTGGTTTACTGCTTATGTCCTTTTCAAAATAATCTCTCAGCAGAGTCCTAGACTGTTTATTTCATAATTGGTTCATTAAGGTCAAGGCCTGTACAAGCTACTGTGCAAATTCAAAAGCAATCTTGGAGGTGTAGCCACAATTCAAGAGTATGACTGGTGATGTCAGCCCAAATTCCTCAAGAATTATCTGTGGTTTGCTGCCATGTGTTAACAAGTAGAAGCACTTGGTTTCTAGGATTTATCCAGTTAAACTACAGGAAGCTGAAACATCTGGCTTGTCAAAATGGTCACAAGGATATAGAGGCAATGACAAAAATGTCAGAAAATTAAATCCAGGAAATGAGTACAGTTTAACCACAACATAAGTTCAGTCTTTAAACACACTCTCTTACCTTACTGATGCACTGGTTTCTATCTTTTTTTAGATTTTATTTCTCCATGAATGAAACTCCATGTATTTTGAGGAAGTGCTAAACATCATTATAGTTTTTAGAAAGTAATTCTTACCACCTCTTCTGCTATTTCTTATGTTTGTGATGAGAGTTATTAGAAGTGACTTGCCCATTGTGACCCAAATGGAAATATAAAATTGCAATGAGCCATAGCTATGTGACCTCAAGCCAAACACTTCAGACTCGTGTACCTAAATATAGACACCTAAATAAATGGCCTGGTTTTCAGGAGCACTGTGTGACTCTCAGAGTTGTAGGTGTTCTGAAAAATCAAGATGCTTATTTAGGTATCTAAACACAGACTGAATGAATATATTATTTAATTTGCTTCAGAATGTAAACAACTAAGAAAACAAAGCTACCAGAAATTCTATTTTTATATGTGCTAATTAGAAGGCCACAGAGTGTAATTCACTGCAAGACACAATTTATTCCTCTAAAACAAATATTGTAGCAATTAATGTTTATTAGTTGTTGAGAAGTAGAATTTAGGAGCCCTGGTTCTGAAGCAGTGCTAGACAGGTTTGATGGAGAAGTCCACTGTATGAGATTTCTTTGCCTTTTATTAATCTTTCTCCTTAATTATGGAGATTGACACAGGAAGGCTTTCCAAAATGTCATTTTAGGGACCTTTGTTTATATTGAGAGATCATTAAAAAAATTTTGAAAGTTTCAGTCTCCTTAAGTATGATCCATAATCTTCAGGCTTCTTGTGTTTTTCTTTCTTCTTTGAAATTTTTATTCATTATTCTGACACTTTTAAGTGACTACTGAAGGCATAATTGGAGTATCATGGGAAGCAGAAGGCTGTGTTATTAGTCAGCATGACACCACATACACATCCAGTTCATAGAAAATAAGCAGCTCAAGCAGGTAACAATTGAGACTGTATTTTTGAGCATGAATTTTGCCTAGATGTGAAAATTTTTCAACACTTCTACTTAGACGTAGTTTGCTTACACACTTTATCTTTGTATATGCTTGTATTTATATAATTGTTTTTATATATTTTAGCACTCATTTTCTAGAGATCACATCAGTGACTGACTGTGGATTATGCCAGTGCCCCTGTCCTGCCAGTTCTTGTGCAAGAAAACACTAGGAATAGCAAAATGGAAACCAAATGTCACCAAATTCTTGGTGACACAGATATTTTTGGGCAGTCACAGCTTCCACAGCACTGAGTCACTGCAGCAGAGCAACCTCTAAGGAGTGTCCTCCTTCCACATCAGCCAGAGGGAAGGCTCTGCCCCTTCCTCCTGCTTTCCCAGCAGTGTGACAGCTCCAGAAGGGATAGCCAGTCCATTCAGGAGTTATCTCCTACTGAGGCACTGATATGCCAGGCTTACCCTTGCAGTGTTGCACTCCAACTTGAAGCTTTTCAGTTATTTGGCAGCCTGGATGTCTAAAAAACCTGAAGTTGAGTTTACAGCTGAGCTGGGAAGGGGGGAAAACGAGCACTGTTGACTTTCCTAGGGAGGATGGAAACAGTAAATGGAAGATAAAAAGGAAAGATGAAGCAGGGCCTCTAGTCTGATTGTGCCCTTCCACTGCTCCAGGGCCACCTTGGGGAGCAGCCTGCTGTGCCATGAATGTCCTGTTCAGTCAGGCCACCAAGACATCCAGTGGCATGGCACATTCCCAGGCTGTGTCACCCAGTGGCATGGCACATTCCCAGGCTGTGTCACCCAGTGGCATGGCACATTCCCAGGCTGTGACATCCAGTGGCATGGCACATTCCCAGGCTGTGACATCCAGTGGCATGGCACATTCCCAGGCTGTGACATCCAGTGGCATGGCACACTCGCAGGCTGTGAGAGCTCAGAGCCCAGCAGACAGACAGCCCCAGCTCCTTTGCCCAGCTTCAACCTTTGACTCCTGTACAAAGATGCCAATGCTGGAACACCTCTGTGTGGAGGGATAAATGTTCCTTCCCAGTTGTGGGTGTGGCAGCTCAGGGCAGATGTGATGGCAACAAATCACCTGGATTTGTCCTGGCTTGTGGATGTGAAGGGAACTCGTTTCCTACAGACCCATGTGCCTGAACGTACAAACTGTGCATGTGCACAAAACGTCTGAACCAGGCTGCAAGGCCAGAGTCTGCTGGAAAAATTTAGCTGGATATATTGATTAATACCCAAATGACAGAATAAAACCATCTCCTGCTGATTCAGGCCTCTTTATTATTTTAAGGAACAACTAGATCATTGTGATGAAACTGGCTTTTAACAAAGTGGTGCTTATTTCACTTCATGGTAAGCAAAGACCAGTTGCCAGGTTTTCAGCTATTCAAACATTCTTTGGTTTATTTTCCTAGAAAAAGGAACTTCAAACCTCAGCTTTAATGCCTGAAAACGCCCTAGTAATTATCCTTTTTTATCTGCACATTATTCCAGTTCTATAAACAAGCTTAAAATAGTAAATTATAATATTAAGATTTGGGCATAAGAGCATCAAAGGCAGTGTCTTCAGCTCTAGTGAATTACTTAAAGAGCAGAACTCTTTGAATATCTCATACTTCTTACTCATTTTAACCTGGGAAACACATTCAGGGCACCATGTCATGATACTGGAAGTCACTTGATTTCCTTCTGGTGTCAAGCAAACAGAAGGAAACAATGCTTCTCTGAGCATTGATGGTCCTCAGAATAAAGGTCAAATAAAAGGCCAGTGCCTTGAAACTGCCTGTGTATCTCTGTCAGCACTTACAAAGACCAACACTATGAACTCAGTGTGTTTAATTCAAACAAGTCAAGTCTGGCTACAATTGAGACCTTTGAGGGGAGGGTGTAACAGATCCCCATTCTCAGCTTGGACCCTGCTTTAGCAGTGCAAGACCCCACAGCAGGAGTAGTTTGGACATGCAGTGCTGAGGGACCACAGCCACAGAGCCTCTCTTGGCTCTTATTTGAATCACATCTTCACAGAAATCACTGATAATTGCCTCTGAGCAAGGACAAGGAAAAAGGGGATTCCAAGCCTTTCCATTCCCTAATTATGCTTTCTAAAAAACATGATCCTCCTTAGCTTTAGATTTCTATGTCCAGCTGTGGTTACATGAGTATTATGCACTCAGAAAAAGGTGTTTCCTGCCTTTGTTGACTACCTAGAAGTTGCTTTATGGAAGCAGAATGCCCATATAGATAATTTAGGTCTTCAGACTCTCCTGGTTTATGTTTTGCAGATTCCTGAAAAGTAACGGGGTTGCCTTTTCCTCCTCCCTTCACCCCAGGAATGCACACACACCGGAGCAAGAGCATCTATTTTGGAAAAATGGGCAATTTTGTTGGCAGGACTATTCATATAGAATAGTTGGCAGACTATTCATATGATTCCATTCATATAGCAAGCCATTGCAGTGCTTGGTAAAAATTCCATTTCCTTATCTGCAGTTCTACTTCTTTCCTGGTAGGAATCTGCTCATTTTCATTTCAGTCCACTGCAAAGAGGCACAGCAAGCTCCAAAGGCCCATCCAGTACTAGAGAACTCTGATCTCTCTCAAATTTATCAGGAGTGGTTTGCAATCACAGCCAGGGCTGTTGCAGTGCTATTAATGGGAGATGTAGGATCTCCTCTCCAGCACTGAAGTTCTTCTTTTTGTAACCAAAATCCATGTTAGGGCCTTCAAGCAAAGTATCCCATGGGACAATCATTTGCTCATTTGCCATTACTCCTCCCTCACTTGCCTTTTTCAAAGCTGGAAAGATGATGTATGGCATCTCTAGTATGGTGTCTCTAGAGCAGGAAAAGTGCAGCTAGGAATGATAGAGTATAGCTGTAGTTCCTGCTCACAGGCAGCTGCTACTCAGCCTTCTGGATAATGTTCCTCCTTAGGGTTTGGTTTTATGAAAGGAAGTTGTCTTTTTACTCAAAAAGAAACTTGCCCATAGTCTTTAAATGCCAAGCTTTGCATTAAAAACAAAGTATTTCTGAAGACTGTGGGGTACAGCTGTTTCATCATCCTCTTAAGAACTGTGAATTAAGAGATTTAAAATATTTCTCGTGAGTGTTTTGACTGTAGCTCTACAAGTAGTGTAATTTACCAGTAGCACACATCAGGAAAACATGTAGCTCATCCAAAGCCTTCCAGACAGCCATTGCTATCAATAACCAGGCAGGAGTGCTGTGATGAGTGGGAGCAAGACTCAGAGCTTTTAAGCCATACAGACTTTGCAGCAGTGGGTAATTGTCATTATTACCCCAGTGTGAGGAAACAGGGATGAAGTGATTCACCCAAAGAGCACAGTGAGTCAATAGGGGAGCTGGGAATAGAGTGCAGATATCCCCACATTATCTATTGGAGACCTCAGATAATATCATTTTATAAATGCTGTATCTTTGTAAAGACTTCAGTGCTATAATTATCCTCCCAGGACTCTCATGGAAACAAGATATTTATAACTCCATTAAGCCTTTCCTGGTAATTTTATGATCAAAGTGAAAAACCCAAATAATGCTGTGCCAATCAGTCGTATGTCCAATGTCATCCAGAATGGCCACATGATGAAAGCCTCTCCTTGGCTGTTGCAATTAAGTGCTTGCTATCTTTTGAATGCCTTTCCTGTGTCCAGTTCCCCTTCTACCACATGGCGGACAGGGAGTATTTTTTGCAGAGTGATGAGCCACGCATTTAGAATGTACCAAATAACTGGGAAAGATGTTTGTTGCCAACAAAGCCTACTGATTTGGGCTATAAATTCTTCCTAAAATCCTTTCATGTGTGCCAGGTTCACCTAAAATGAGAAAAGCCACCTCAGTATTTCCACTAACCTTTGTATGTCCTTAAAATTGCAATGCAGATGCCAAGACTAACTGTAAACAACAGGTTAGGGACTGAGGCTTTTGGACTCTGGTTCAGCAAAGCAGTTAAGCCTGTGCTTAAATCAAAATCCATTCTTATTCCCCAGATCCATTTCAAGTGTTTGTTTAAGGCAAAACACATGCTTAAGTTGAGTTTTGCTTGGCACAGTGCTTAAGCCCAGCACAGAGGAAGGGCCTTAAAATTATTTTCTTTTTGAGGGGAAGTCATTATTTTTAGCCCACCTCTCAATGGCCACAGCACTATCTTTTAGCCTCAGACAGCTTTTTTGAGGAGGTGTCATGTTCTAAGCCTAAACTTCTGGGTTCTGTGACAACCAGTGGCATAGAAAAGAGAAAGACCACTTGAAATACTTGACTTGAGAGGGGCCTTTGGGGGGACTCATTAGGGGGAAGACATGAAAGAAATTGTGATTATTCTGGGAGGTGGCTGATGATAGTGTGGGTGATCTTTTCACTGCGCTGACTGGAGAAGATTCACTTACAGGAGGTAAACAATTTTAACTCAAAATGTTTTCATGAGTTTTATATTTCCACAGGAAATTCATGATTTCAGGGAAAATGTTAATACTCTCTTCAAAAGTATCAAAAAATATTTGGCTGGAATGTGTTAGTTTCCTTATTTTTTTTCCCTGAAACATTTATTTGATATACAATTATTAAAGGAAAATTCATGTAACAAGAGCTTTATTTCTCATTCCTGGTAACACTAAATCTCCTGTCTCACTAAGACAACTCTTACATTGTTTCACTGACTTGACACATAATTTATCAGGCAGATCTGGCCTTTGCCATGTCTGGAGGAGGAACAATTACATTTTCTAAGATGTTTTCTGAGGAATGTTCCACTACTTTAACAGGCAGACTTCATACAGAAGGTAGAAATAAAAAAGGTAGCTTGAAATACATTTAATTTCTCTGTGGGCTTAAAAATCTTCAGCTTCTTATGGTCTTGTGATAATGGCATGGATGAAACCTTATTCTGAATTCTGCTACTGATATACAGGACAGCTTTCTAACAGCAGGGAGAGACAGGTAAGAGGACAGATCCCCCATGGAAATTTGGCACTGCTGTATTTAAAACCAGATTGGACAAACACTTGAAGAGGAATAATTTAGATACTCTTAATCCACTCCTGCACAGGGTATCATGATGACCTTTTAATGCCCATTTAACCCTGTCCCATGGGAAAATCTTTCCCGCCCCCAGAAGCTTTTGGATTATTTCCAGGCAGAAGACCCCTTTTAGCTCTATCACTTCACCACCACATTGCTTTACTAATCCACCTCCCTTGTTTTTTTCCACCTTGGAAAGTACAGCGAGTGCCTGGAGCTGTCATCCACCACAGGGCAGTGATGGGTTCCCATAGTCAGGCCCACTTTTCTTCACCTCAGCCATGAACAGGCATTTCTCTCCTGCCAAAAACCTGCACTTCTAATAAGAGTATGTCCTGCCTCTCAGGACTTATATTTTCATGGCTGATTCTCAACTGATCAGGAGTTGCTAAATCCAGTAGCCCCACAGACGTGAGGCTGCTGCAGCTCCACACCCCCAGGTCCAGCAGACACATCCACAGATGTGTAAAATGTGTGTATGCCCCGATGGTTCCAGCTCAGACAAACACTCAGCACTCAGACAAACACCAGTGGCCTCATCCTGCCCCTGCTCTGGCAGATCGGGGTGAAGGTCTGTGAATGCAAAATATTTGTAAAAATCATCATGGAATCACAGGATGGTTTGGGTTGGAAGGGATCTTAAAGACCACCCAGTTCCAATCCCCTGCCATGGGCAGGGACACCTTCCACTAGACCAGACTGTTCAAAGGCCCATCCAGCCTGGCCTTAAAATATTATGGTAATTTCCAAGTTTTAAAATTAAAATATACACTTCTGGGTAATACCACACATGAAATCCAAGGGAATGGCTTTCAGTTATGGAGGAAACACTGGAACAGCAATCAAGATTGCACCTCTTGCACAGTTAACCATTATGGGCTGAATTAAAAGTTGGATGAATCATTTTCCAGACATATATATCATTGAAGTTGCTCAATCCATCACAAAGGTAAGCCAACCATGTAATGAATTATACAATGTGTCATTTTCCTATGTATGTTATTCCCATAGTTTGTACTGTTGTTGAAAGTCTATTTGTGTGTGGTTTTTTGGGGTTTTTTTGCAAATACTTTTAAAATTATGAATAATCTTTACTTATAAGACTAAAAATACATGCCAGCTATTATTGCATATGAAATCTGACAGTAGTTAAAGTGTTGGTATCTGAACTTATTTGACAGCTTCTTCAAACAACTTTCACTAGCTATCCTTTACAGGATTAAATATTCTTATATTTGTGCAATTTGTTCTATAACTCATGTGGTAGGGAAAGCAAAGTGTTCTAGATATTAGACAACCAGTCTCATGAGTAGGAACAGCTTTCCTTGCTATCACTTTTTATTGGAAACCAAACATCACGGTCAAACTTTTATTGCAAATTCATGCAAGGAACGATTCTGAATCCTGTGGAGCAAAATAAAGCTCAGCAGAAATTTTAGGTGCTCCAGTGGAACAGGATCCCAAATGCTTGCAATTTTTCCATTACAAATTCATTTTATTTGCAAGAAGCTGGCACTGGTTGTAGGCAGAGCAGGCCTGACCTTCACCTGCCCACACAGGCAATGACACACAAGTCACCACAGTTTATCAGGATGTGGAGCTGATCCAGAGGTCTCTGCTCAGACTGTCCTGGATTTTGTGCACACCAGCATCAGGGAGCTGTTTTTTGTTACTAATGTGATTTCTTAGCACGAGGCACCACTTTGGCCTTGGTTTGAAGTGCCCTGCAGGAAAGCAGTGACCTGGCCCAAGGGAGCTGCTTCTCAACTGCTTCTGTCACAGCCCCCACACAGGATTTCCAGACTCTGCAGCTTTTGGTCCTGAATGATTAGTTGGTGAGTTTAGTATATCAGATTTGCAAACTCTGAATAATTGACCCACAAATTATGAATGCAGCAGGGGAGCTTGGACTGAAGCACTGGGAGGTTGGCAGCCAGGGAGGAGCACGGGTACGACTGCACGAGTTTGGCACAGCACAGTGTACAGCATTGAAAGCTGAAATCAAGAACTCTACAGGCAGAGAATCTGTCTGAAGATGTGGGATTGGGAAGCAGCTCAGTGGTTCATCCATCCACTGTGGGCTGGCAAAGAAAGGTCAGTGCTGCACAACTTTCATTGCCGGCATTTGTACCGGACCTGTAATGGTGCCATGGGTTGCTGTGTCCCCACCAAATGTAAAGGGCTCTGAAGAAAGAAGAAAATCAGAAAAAACACTTCAGTTTGTTCAGTTAATGAAACTACCATTAAAATATAAACAATCTTGCATCTTCAGTCTTACAGAACCAAGACCACGTACCAAGAATTATTTCTTGGCTTTGCCAAAGCCACTGAGTAGGGCCTTCATGGTTAATTATTATTCCAGTCACTCTGTCAGGGTGACACATGAGCTCTTAAGAAAGAGTCGCAGTTTTGAATACTTTCAAAATACTCAAATAATGAAGTGGAGACTGTGCCATTCTCCCTTAACCGTAAAACCTTTCTGCATCACAGTTGCTCATTCAGCCTTACCCTAATCATTTACCTTCCACCCCCTGAATATGTAATGGAAGAGTACCATGAGCATTACAGGTGATTCCACATTATTTAAAGTACTAATGATCCCGTTTCATATTTACTGTTTTTGTGAGCAACAAGTATCAAATCTCTGCTAATGTTTAGGCAACGATGAGACAAAACATTCTTGTAAGCACTTTGTTGTATAAGCACTGCAGCCCCACTAACTGGAATTGCTGGAATTACTCTGGATTTTCTGAGTTAAAACAAAGCTCATGTCTTATAATACTCCTCCCAAAATTTTTGTAACCACAGTTGAGCATGGTTGTTCAGCTGAGCCTGATGAATGAAGGGTATAAAGACAAGGAATGCTTCGCAAGTGCATGGATTTCTTACCTCCTTTGGCACTGCATCCAACAGCACAAATTCATACTTGTACAGGAACAGCACAACAAACAGCTGGATTTCCATGATTGCGAACCACCTGCAAGAAGAGGGAGTAAAACACCGGCCCTCCAGACTGACCATCACGTGTGTGTTATCATCAGGTAAGAAACAGGGTGTCTGACACATTTTACACTCTGTGCTTTAGTTCTCCCTGAAGTTTATCTTCCATAGGAAAACTGCTGTAGTTTGTTTGGGTTTGTTACTCAGCAAAGACCATGAACGTGGCAGCTGCCCCTTCTTTCTGGTGAAACACTGGACTGACAGTATCCCTCTGACACCTATTTTAAACCAGCTCCTTATCACTATGGATTTTTCCACTGTATAAACATTTATGTTCTCCTAACACTTGCTGACTTGAAATAACTTCCTAGGAGTGAGAAGGCACTTAAACAGAAAAGGCCATATGACTAATCGTGCTATATAAAGTTATATAATGCAGCTGGGAGCCTGGTGACATCAGAGAGTGGTGACAGTGGGAGTTATTATTTAATGCGTCAGCATTAGGATGCAGTAGGAGACCCAAGGGCATGATTTCTTTTTTTCTCTAACACTCTCCCAAAGGTCTTTCTTAGGCCAGAGAAGATTTTGGATAACTGCAGGTGAAATCCTCCAGGCTATTGTTTTTTAATGCTGATGTGTACAAGAGCTTTCTGCATTCACCAATGTGCACCTATGCGAGGTCATGGGATTACTCACTTGGAGAGTTTAGACATAAGTCTTAAATACCCAGTTAAAATAGAAACACCACCTTGCTCTTTTACAGAGAAATGCTGGGAAACCTGGATAAAACAGCTAGGGGGGAATTCACAGGGGAAGAGGCTACATGACTGCACATGGAGTTGGCCTGGCAGGTGTGAAAGGGAATCTAAAAAGCCTCACAGACCTAAGGTAACTCCTGCAGAGCCACCAGGCTCTGCACATGGAGCCACCTCAGGGTCTGGAGTGGGAAGATTCTTGTTTGTTTCAGCACAGCTTCAGACCCAAATTATCCCTGGGATATTTCACACAGGAATTGCCTTGAGTTTTTGGTGGCCATGGCTTGGGGGAATGCAGTGCAGAGATATTTTGATGGCTATTAGCCCAGCTCAGGTGGGATGTAGCCCAAGCTCTAAGTCTGCAGCATCATGCAAGGGTAGGTCCTTCCAGTCCCAGCTCTGTTTGCACAGCAGGGCCCTAGACCCCAGTGCTGGAAGGGACAACACACCCATGCAAGACAAGCACAGTCACACAGGCAATAATAACCACCTGGTTTGACCAAAGTAGTCAAACTGACATCATTTTTTTTAATGTAAAAAATATGGCACAGAAATGGCTTTTTGGAAGCTCTTCCCACATCACTTTGGTAGAATATTGGACAGATAAGCTATTTACTAGCTTTCAGTTTGATTAAATTAACTTTTAATTTTATGCTGAACTTTTGCAATGGAGATGTTAAATGTTTCATACATTTAATTTATAAACCTCAGTACTGAAATAAATAAAAATGCATCTTAAACTTGAAATACCATTATTTCATTAACTGTATGAAGGAAATATGCAACCTGGAATCCTTGATACAACCCTTGATCTGATTTTTTTTTCAAGACAATCACATTATCCTTTTACAATTATTGCTAAAAAACCTGAAGGTGTGTGTTACCATGTGGATTGCCAGAGGGTCTGAAAGGGCTTTTTTTGTCTCTCAGCAAGAAGAAGATTCTCCATCTGTTGTCTGTGTAGAAATGTTATACTTTTCTTTCTAAACAAAAACTTATTTGAAAGATGCTATCAGAGTCCGGAGAACAGCCTGAACAAAGATAGAGGTCAGAATATATAAACAAGCAGCTTTCAGAAACACTGTTTTGCAGCTTTCCCTGTACCTGCAGATGCCTCTTGTGAATTTTGCTGTTGCCCTTGGTGGGAATGAGGCTGTGCTCAGATTTAGCTCAGGAATGTGGTACAAGCCACCGAGGTACAGCACTGAGTGAGCACTTTCCTCTGGCAAGCCTAAATGGTGAGAGCAATTTTATTCATTTTGCTCATGTCTTTAATGCCTCCTCGAAGTTTATCTGGCATTCATGTCTAGGCTGCCACAGGGTGCAAATTCCAGAATGCAGATCCTCTGCAATACCCTCCAGATTCCCTGCTCCACACGGAACTCAAGGCAAAATGACTGGTCTTAAGGATTCTTGGTCACTTTTGTCTCAGAGGAGCCCAGGTTGTGAAGGCAGAGGGTTGAACACAGAGATGTTTGAACACAGGAATGAGGAGCAGCTGGCTCCCTGGGACTTGTTTCAGGAAGAGGGACAGCAGAGAAAACAGCAGAAGGGATGCAGGAAGTACCAAGGCTGGCATTGCCGGAGGAGTGAAACAAGACAGGATCGGCAATTTAAGGCATTATACAATTCTGTGTGCCCTAATGCAAAGACCAGATACAAACAGAGAGGAGCCAGTTAAGATACCTAAAGATCAGCAGAAATGTCAATGGCATCACAGAGGATTGAAAGAGAGTCTCAGACCTGAGAAATGTTCTGTAGGTTTGTTTAGAACTGGTTTAAGGCAACCTAAATAACTGTCTGTAAAATGGTGCATTTGGAAGTGAAGCAACTCTCCCTTGATGAAAAGAAACCTCAGCAGGGGCAGAGCCAGGCTGAATTCCCTTGATATCCCTTGATACACTGTTCTCAGATTCTGCCTGTTCACTGTGACTTCACCTGTCTTTTCCAGGAATGAAACCACTTTCAGATCAGTTTAAACAAGGTGCAGATGATGCCGAACATTAGGAGACTGACAAAGAGCAAAGCAAACACTTTATCTCCAAGAGTAAGAGAAGCCCAGCTCAAGAGAGCTGTTCTCTGCAGGGTTTGGGAATAAATAAACCCCAGCTGTTTCACTGACCTTCCTGGACACTGATGCTTCCCTCCTCCGAATGCCACAAAGCTGTCCAAGAAAGCATTCTTCTCTAAATTTGCCTCTTTCCAACGATCCTGTGGGAAGAAACTTTTTTTTTTCCAAATCAGCCTTATATAAATAAAGCTTAACTTTATTTCTCCAGGCTAAAAATGACCTTGAACAGCTAATCCTCAATACAAAGTTGCACTAATACAATTTTTTTGCATTCAACCTGTTAGTATTAGAGTCTGGATCCAAAAGTCAACACCGAATCAGGGAAAGAAATGAGGGTTCCATTTGAAACATATTTAGGTGCCTTAAAATGCTGGAGAAGTTTTCAAAATTACCCCTAAAGCAGTTTTCCTATACCTCCCCATTTCCTAAATCCTGCATCTTGAGCTATTAAAATGCAACCTTCTCTTTTTAAATATATCTATAAATGCAAATGTTCAACCAGTAGGGAAGCTTCAGCCACAAAATTGTGTCATGACACACAAACAGCTCACATACATCTTGAACAAAAAACCATTTCTAAAACACTCTGCACAGACAAATGCAAGGTCTACGAGCTTTAACTGGTGTAAGCCAGTGTGTGAGATGAAATGATTCTCCACAAAAAACAGCTTGTCTGTACCCAAAGGGATCCCTACTCCATCCTAAATTGCTTTGAGAGGAAAGGGACAACACAAGGAACAAGGCAATATGGGCTGAAGTTTTGGTGAGTGACACTGAGAGAAGCAAATCTCATGACTGCTGGGTGACAAACTGTACCAGCCTCCACAAACTCACTGTTACTCTGCCAAGTAACACCCTGTCAAGCTTCTGGTGGTGAACTCTGATGAAGCTGTCCCAGAGAAGACATAATCTTGCATTTATCTGTTTAGGGGATTTTTTCAGCTAGGGCTGTTTAGAGCTTTCTGAGGAAGAAACCCATCGGCATCAAAATCCAATAAAGTAAGAAAAAAAATGTCAGGGGTGATGAAGCAAGGTCATACATTTGGAATGACAATGTCCAAGAGGTACTCATCTATTCCTCTTGAAAAAAAGGGAGAGTTTCTAAAAAATGAACTGCTGCATCAGAGTTTCAGCTTCAGATTTCAAAGAAACAGGAATTGTTAAAAGGGATTTCAAATCGAGAAGAGCTTGCTAGAAGGGAAGTTTTGTTTAAATTACTCCTTGATGTATTTCTATAATAAAGACAAACTGTTCTATATTGGATGGTGCTAAAAAAGAGCAGTTACAAGCCTGCCCACACAGCCACCTGCAGTGGAATAATAATCAAGAAACTAGATTAACTACTGAATTAGCAGAGATAATACCTACAGAAATCATCCAACAAGGAGAGGAGAATACTTGGAATCACAGTATTGGTTTGGTTGGAAAAGACCTCTAAGATCATCATGTCCAACATTAACCCAGCGCTGCCAATTCACCACTAAACCACATCCCCAGGTGCCACACCTACACGTCTTCTAAATCCCTCCAGAGATGGTGATCCCAGCATTTTCCTTGGCAGCCTGTTCCAATGCCTGACAGCTCCTTCAGTGAAGGAATTTTTCCTAATATCCAATCTAAACCTCTCCTGGCACAATTTGAGACTGGTTCCTCTCATCCTATCAGTTGTTACTTGAGAAAAAAGACTGATCCCCACCTGGCTGCAATCTCCTTTCAGTGAGTTACAGAGAGTGATAACGTCAGGATCAAAGTGGTAGTAAAGTAGTACCATATTTCCATGGAACATGTCACTGAATTTAAAAGTCTTTTTTATTCCTACAGGCTCTTCCTTTATGTGCACATCTCTATATTCAAGGCCATTCTCAGCCAGATTTAAGCACATTTCTCCATATGCATTTATTGGAAAATAAGTGAAGGGGGAAAAATACAGCAAAATATCCACACTAAGAGTCACAACTTACAGGTTTGAACATTTCTGGGTCAGGAAAATATTTTGGATTCCGGTGCAACCAATATGGTGACAACATCAGCATGTCACCTGCAGGGATGGTGAAATTCTGAAAAGGAGAAAAATCTCTAAGAAAAGAGCTAAAAATCTCACAAAATAGTTCTTCCTTGGTACTTCTGTCAGTGGAAGATCCTAAGAAAAGACAAGTGAAGGTGATAAAGCCTATATTACATGTTTGAAGTATCTTCTTGCTGTTGCTATTTTTTTTCCATAAAACTTACAGTGGGGAAGGTGGAAAGATTATTTGTGTTCTAATTTGGGGGTTTTTTTGGTATCAAAAGATCAGAAGCATTATTTCTGTCTTTCCTGCTTCTTTTTTCTAAATATTTTGTTAAACACTCCTGCAATGCAAAGAAATTCAAAGAAAGTCTTCTATGAGAGTAGATATTAGTAATTTGATCAGTAATCCTAAGCAGTCATGAGCACTGTTTCTTAACAGTGTGGGGTTTTTCCCAAACATTTCTTTGCAAGATTCCTGAATGCTGATGCTTCCCTTCTGAATGGTAGTGAAGAGGACAAAAAGGAGTCTTATCAGTTACTAGAATGTGATTCCTTCTATACTTGTTGTGTCTGATTCCTCTTTTATATGCCATCAGTATCTATAGTTCAATTCAATTCAATCTTAAATCAATCCAAAATTGAAGGCAAGACTGTAAGCCAGAGAATCCAAACCACTCGTAAATTAATGATGATGAATAAATCTATTAAAAAGAATACATATGTGAGGCTGGAATATCTCTACCACTGTAATTTTACCCAGATCTATCAAGAGGACCCTTTCCAGACAAATCACACAGCATCCTTTGGGGGAAAAAAACCCCCACAACCAAACCTCACCTTAATTCTAATTGGGTTTATGACTTTCTTGGTGATTGCACCTGGAGACCTCAAACGTATGGCTTCCAAAGTGCACCATTTAATGAAAGGGATCTTCTTCAGGTCCTCCTCAGAAACTCCCAGCTTATCTTTACCTGTTATGGCATGACAAAAAAGACTCCATGTAAAAATTATATTTCATACTTGTTTTGATACAGGCTGGCATGTCTTGCTTTAGGACTGTGGGTGAAATAATTCAAGACTTCAAGACACTGTTTACACCCAAGAATTGTCTTTATAAAAGTAAATAAATGGACCCAAATCAGTAAAATTTAAGAAAAGCCACTGAACATAATTCAATAATTCTAAAGTAGATGTAGATATGGCATTAGACAGAAGAGGCCAAACAAAGTGATGTTGGAAGTTAAAAGTCTTCAGAGTTTTTCTGTGCTTTCATGGGACTGCATGGAAATCTCAGGGGACTGCAGGCACCAGGACAAGAAGCTGAGCTCTTGGACTCTGTTAACATTAGCAAATGAAACAAGGCCAGGAGAAAGGCTTCCTGAATTTTCTTTATTGGTTAATTACTGACAAGTTTCTTGATACAGTTTTGACTCATGTCAACAAAGAGTCTTCTGTGAAAGTTTAACTCTGGTCCAAGGGACTGCACACGGGAATGACTGCTCCCAATAGCTGACTGCTTTTTGAGGGAAAGAGGTTACTCATGTGGGGTGAACCACGCTGGAAAAATTTGCCTCTAATGACAGAAAAGGAACAGTTCCTGGCCTGTTTTTTCCATGAATAGCTGTAACTCTGGTGAACAGCACACCATGAAAAGCACCTGAACTGAAAGACTTCATCTGATCCTATCGCAGGTGCCTGAAAAAGCGCAAGACTAGGAAATACAAATCTAACTTTAAATGATAGAAGTGAAAAAATATACTGTTCCTTTTCCTAGCTTCTTTCTGCTAACACCAGAGGTGTTTTTGCTTAAAAATACATCTTGGGCATATACTGAGTAAAGACCTGAGAGCTGGACTCTATGCAATCAGTAGCATCATAACAGGAACCCTCACTGTTCCCAGCCACTGACCAAGTGTGTCCTGTGCTGGGCCAACACAGGATAAATCATTTCCAGCTTCCAGATGGACAAAATAAGATTTATTACCTGCTTTGCCAAAAACAGAAGCCAGGTCTTCCATTACTTTCTTGTAAATGGCAGGATTAGAGAGTATGAAAGCAAGGGTCCAAAATGCAACCTAAACAGAGATGGAAATCCTTGAGTTTAGGGACATGGAACAGAATGACAGTATCTTTTTAACAAATCACAGAGGCAGGTGAAAACATTTGCACTTTTTTTGTACGTGCCTGTTGTAGCTGAGATGCACAGTGAGCTGTGGTTCCTGGGTAAATCTATATCTAAGGGCTCAGCTCCTGGGAGATTACGTACCATCATCTGCTGTGTACTTATCTTTAGTGAACATTATATAGCTTTGGCCTTGAGCTTTGAAACACAGAATCCTTTATTTTCAAATAACCAGGTGTTAAATGAACTACTAAATCATTGTGCATTATTAGTTTTAGCTGCAGGAATGAAAAAAAAAAAATCACGCTAGGATTTGCAGAAAGGAGTTTAAATAATTTGCAGGGCATTGTCATAGTGAGTCACACTAAAATGGGCAGGAAAAGTTTTAATTAACAGCAAAACAAGGAGTAGTATATCCCCTTTAGAAATAATTTGCTAACTGATTACGCAATGAAGTTGAAAATCAAGAAATTTAGGAAAGGAGAAAATCCTCTTAAGTAGGATGAAACCAGAAGGACTGGCAGCAATGCCAGGAGTCCCTCTCCTCTCACTGAGCTAGCGGGAGGTGCAGCCTGCACGCAGATCTGGTCGTGGGCCATCTGTGCTGGTAAGGGATGAAACTCTGACTGTTATTTCCCAAAGAGACTGATATGGATGCAGCCCTCCTTCTGCAAAGCAAATCTTGTAGCTTAGCTTTCCTGTACTGCACTTGGACATTGTGGCTTCACTCCATGGACTAAGAAGGGATAACTGAATTGTTTCAGATAAAAGGGTTTAAAGTGTTTGTAAAAAATGCCCTTGGAAGGTGAAAGGCCTTTTCTTTCGTCATTCCATTCCCCAGAACAGTGGTTGTGACTATTCTGAGAAACAGAAAAATATCTGTATGTCTATTTACAGCTGAATATTACAGGAGTAAGTGTTGTGGAAGGAATGTCAGTTATCCTGATAACAGACAGCAGGCTATGCCTCCCACTTACGCCAACACGTGAATCCACAGAAACTTCACTGAAATGGATGAATTTCCCTTAGGCTGAACTGCAGTAATATTCAATCTCCAAAAAACATAGATATATCCGTTAGGGGAACATACAAAAATAACTCGCTATCATGTTTTTCTAAATCACATCTGTAATGGACATAACTGTGCTGGAAAGAGCTTAGTAGTCATGGTAAATAAAGGATGTTTTTGCTGCTATGGATTTTTCATCTGAGAAATTCCTATAAATGTCTTTGCTCAGCCTAAGCTGTGTTAGATATATTGGGCTTGTTAGCATACTTATATCAGTATCATTAATCCAACAAATTCTTTTCTAACACAGACAAAACTTAACAGCTCTAGAATCAAACTATTGCTTTTCTTCCACTGGCATTTGTACAGCAGATCCCCCAAAGATGAAAGAGAAAAAATCACTCGAGGGTTTACACACAGATGAAGTTACTCTATATTATGCTTTTGATATTGTTTACAATTGGTAACACCAGGGTATCTGAAATAGTCTTTTCTATAATACAGCCACACTGCTTCAAAACAGAGTTAAATGCTCTTCACAGCTTAAGACTGTGATCTTAATAGCTGTGAGGCTTATGTTCCTGAAATGTTATGACAGGGGACAACATAATTTAGGAAAAAAACAAGAAGAGCTTTTCTTGTCATTGCTTCTGTGACATTGCAGCCTGGGTATATTTGCAGTGATGCATGTGGGCGTGATAATCCCTTCTTTGGAATCCATGGAGTGTGTGTGACCTCTGTTTCAAAGCCTTTCCTACCCAAATCCAGGCTTTGGAAACAGGAGAGAGAGAAGGTGTTTCTGTAGCTGATGTACTTACGGGCACAGCATTTGCTTGGGCAGCCCAGAGCATCAGGAGACCATAATTGGGAGCTAGATGTCTTCCCTGCAAGTGATCCAGGAGATGTTGTACAAGTGTCTGTTAAAAATAAAAGAAAATAATCTGTATTTCCAAGAATATATTAAAATGTAGTTTGGGGCAGAGCATACTGGACTATTTTCTCAAAGAGAAGTAATGTTAGTTGTGGCTTTCTGGGAAGGCACAATGTAGAAATGACAGCTATTATGAGAAAGTGAGACTCACATAGGCAAAGGTCCAGGAGAACTCAGTGTACCACATAGAGCCCTCCTGAATAATTTCACTGCTCTCCATTTACTTAAAGTTTTAGAGGACTGGGTTCCCTCACTCCCCATTGTTGCTTGTATGTGGAAGAAAGGAAAAAAAAAACCCTCTATTCTAATCCCCGCTCTACACCTCTGCTTTAAAGAACCTGAAAATGGGAATGAGGCTGTTGAATGAATGGAAATTACGAAAATGTTCTCTCTGTTCATGCCAAAAAGGTGCTTTTTATGAAGAGATGGTCTGACACATCAGCAAATTCCCTAGTTTCAGGCACTTCGTTGGTGACCTAAGTAGTGACTTCAATGGGCTGATATTATTTGAAACTATAGCAACTGTGTAATGTTCTAGGATCAGCTTTTGTTTGTAGTATTTTCTTAAATGCAGGGCAACCATCCACTTGAGGCAAAGCTTCCTGCCTACTTTTCAGAGGGGAAAAGGCTGACCTTGAATAAAAAACGGCCGATTTTTATCAAATTCCCATCCAATTTAAGACACCAAGTTTGTGCTTCCTACTTCCCGCACCTTCTTACCTCCCACCAGCTCCTCTCCAGCCATCTCTTTCTTTCTGCTAATCTGGTTTATTTTATTAAAGAAACTGCAGTATGTAAAGCTTTTGAAGTCTAAATAAAACCTGTTTTGTTTGATGATCTGTTCTACAACCATTTGACAGCTCAAAATTCCCAGGCCAGTCTGCCGTCACGTTTGTCAGCCCTATCGGCAGAATTCCTGCCAGAGCTAAGGAGAATAACCAGGGGAACAACTTATCTCAGCTTTGACACAATCAATATTTAGGGTACTTGGCTCCCAATCCAGGAATCTGCTATTTTCTACCAGTCTGGCTGTTGAAGGATCTGCTCACTCTACACCCAGGTATATAAATAGCACATGGAAGGTTTTGAGGTTTCACAGCACGGTGCCCTCAGATAAACAACTGAAGGGTCTTTCACCTCTTTCAGCTGCTCACTGCAGCGTGTACTGCAGGCTGGGGATGGCCCATAGCTCTGAACCCTGAATTCCCCTGGGGAAGATGTTAATTCTCAGAATTGCTTGAAATAAGCTAAATGGAGGAACAGGAATCAAAGTTATGGGTCTGTCCTACTGCAGGTGACAGCAATACTGGAACATTTGGGTATAACTATAAAAGCTGACATATTTGACTTATTTCTTCCAGTACTGAAGTAATTCCTGCCCTCCATCACTTCAGTCAGAATATACAACAAAGTCACCTTATTTCCTACCCTTGGATGTTTACCTTGGAGGCAGTCTCTGGAGGGTTGGTCCTTTCAGCATCCAACACTACTTTCTCAAATAATTTTAGAAGCCATTTTTTGGATTTAGACCAGTTCCTGTAAAGAAAAGCAACAAAAAAGAAGCATTTAACTGAGGCAGCACAAACCAACATTTCCTTTTTCATGAGAAGCACTCCTTGGGCTGTTTTCCAAAAGCCCCTGGGCAGCAGTCAGCTGATGAACAGCCAAGTGTCAGTCTGACTGACAGAAGTGATGACTGGCTTGAGGAACAGCACATCCAAAGCCTTCGCCTTGGCCAGACCTCCTCTTGCAGCCAGGACATGGGACTGCAACACTCCTACATTTTCCTGCCTTTTTATTACAGGTTTTCACTGTTGATTTGGACAGACTGCTTAGGAGAATTTTTTCAAGAATGATCGTCTGGAAGAAAATCAAGGCTGTTTTTTTAGAGCATCCTCAATTTTTTCTGAAGGTATTTTGAGGTGCTAAAGGTGCAGTGATGGCCCTAAGAGCACTGACAGTGTCTGGAAGCACCTCCTCAGGGTCTGAGTGTCTCTACCCAAGGTCAGTTCTATGACAGTGCAGCCACATAACCTGGGATTGGTATTGGGAAAACAGCTGAGGTGTAGAAAAGAGCAGAGAGACACCTCATTGTAGGCTCCCTGTGCTTGGGACTCACATTTAGGCTCAGGCCTTTGCCCTTTACCCCATTCTGCTGCTCTTTAACAGGTCCAAGCTGGGCTCTGCTCATCTAAGCCAGGTTGTTTCTGCTTTATACCAGGAAAATGCACAAGACAAGGTCAGAACTTTTTTGAAGCATTTAGCTAAAAGCCTGCTTCACCTGAGGGCACACCATCAATAAAAACTGGGCATCATCCTCCAGGGGAAATGTCTCCCATGGCTGATACCGCAGCAAGATAAATGTCTGTAGTAGGCACACAACAATCATCATCTCTGCCCCTTTACCTCAGGAAGCACTCAGGCATCTGAGAAGCATATTCAAAGTCCTCATCATACTTCTGAAAATGCTCTTCAAACTCCTTGATGTCACCCGGACTGGTTGGGCAGATGCCCTTCCCAAACAGGGTGTTCACCACCGCTGGATACATGACATGCCTGTAAGGACAAGATGCCCAAGACTTAGGGGCCACAGGGAAGTTGTTGCAGCAGTCTTAGACCAGGATGCAGCACGTTGGGTTGCCAGACCTGGAAGCTGTGGGACTCAAGGGTCACACAAATATGGAAGGGCTGGCACAAGGCTCACACCTCACTCACACACTTATTTCAGATTTTAAACAGAGGCAGAGATACAAAGACCTCAGGCTGGTTTTCTACATATGGCTGAACTTAACCAGTGGGAGTTTGGTCACTGGAGTAGGAGCAGAAAGGCCACTGAGGCCCCCTTCTCCCCATTAACTACCCCTCTCATTTCAAGCTGATCTACATGAACCTTCTGGGCATTGCATAAACCCCTCTGGCCAAACATCCCGAAACATCCATCCTCTGGCAGCAGCTTTCCTCGGCAGATACTTTTTTGGTTTCTTTTCATCTCACTCTTTAGTGCTTGCTCCTCTGTTATCCTGCAAACTCTGAGCTCCTTCCTCAGACCCTTCTGCCATACTCCAAGAAATTCTTGTGCAGCCTTTGCTGTGTCCCAGATGCTGCTAGATGAGTATTTCAGGGAATAGTGCTCACTTTTCTGATTTTCTGATAATTAGGAAGAGGGGGCCATCTGGTGGCTCTGTGGATTTCATTTTGAGGCAGCTAAATAACAATTATTCAGAATGTTGCATTCCAATACTTTTACTTTGCCTTGTTTAGCAAAGCAGAACCGATTACCCCCTACCAGATTTCAAAGCCCCTCTCCCCCCCCAGTTTTCCCCAGTTAATCCAAATTGCAGTAACAGTAATGAGAGATGCTGAGTGATTTAACTGCAGTAACAACTGTATCTTACTGTATCTGTATTATGCAGAAAAAGGCAGCAAAAGACAATCTGAATGAGAGGTATTAGAAACAGGTCCAAACCAAAGGCAGTATCTGTCCCCATCCCTGGGAGTCTTCAAGGCCAGGCTGGATGGGCCCATGGCAGGGGATGGAATGAGAGGATCTTTAATGTTCCTTCCAACTCAAACCATTCTGTGATTCCATGAATATTCAACTTGTAGTAGAGGTAGACAGACAAGATGTAGGTGTTGTCCCAGATAATCAGGAAAAAGAAGGAGTTAAAAGCTTTGCTGCTATCACATGAAACAATTTTTTTTTTTTTTACATGAAGTTCTAGCAGCCAAGTCAGTTGCAGAGGGTCTTAGTTAAGCTTCAAGCTAAGCTTGGCTCAAATATTAAAAGTTCTCAACCTGCAGAAGATAAGGTATTTTGTCTGTTCCCAAGTTATTCATAAATAAGTGAAGCTTTTACCCCATCTTTTAGGAAACAGGGTTTGTTGGAACATGCTGCACTTCCTTTTTTTCTTCCAAACAGGCAATTCAGATGCTTCTCCTAACCAGGAGAAACACCTTTACATGAAACCCTGTCCACTCTGTGGGCCACCTGAAACCATGAAGCTGTGATGAGTATCCTGACAGAACTTTTGTAAGACTGAGCTCCAGCTGCTTTATAGAAACATTTCTCTCCCACACAGGACACCCCTGAGTCAGAGATGTGCTGCACAACTCCCTTACCTTACCAGGTCATTGAGGTCTCCTGTGCCCTCCGTGCCCAGGGGAGCCATGTGCTCATGGAGCTCCTTACACAAAGTGCCTGAGAACATGTGCAGATTAGAGGGACTCATCTTCCCCTTCATCATGCTGTAGAGGTTACCATGATTCTGATAAAATGCTTCTGCAGGAACAGAGACTAAATACAAAATGAAACAGAAATGTTTTGGAAAGTAGATTTTTCACTGAAAGACAGAGTGAACATTTTTACACATAACTTCTGAGTCTAATTTAAATCCTTTAACCCTCATTTTCCTAAAGTAAAATTCCCTGGAAGCTTCTTTGTAACCGTGTAAAGATTTTTGTAATGACTCTGCTTCTTGCAGTCTGTGTAACATCTTCCTGCCTCATGAAGCTTCAGTGCCAGAACACAATCCAGAGATTTCCCCCCAGTGGGATATACAGAGATGTGCAGGCACACCACAAAGCTGAATGAAGTGAAAAATAATTTATCCCAAGAAAAAAACAGTTTGTGTCTCCATGCTATAGTAGTACATCCTCATAAACACCTCATCCTTTTCTAATGACTTTTTTACTACTGTGTAGCAACTAATTATTGCTGCAAGCTGATTTTCCAGTGAGGTGATAGGATTACCTATGATTGCTCTTAACAAGGTATATGCAGGTGGGGTGTCCAGCCACAGCAAAGGACCTGATCTCAAACTGGGGTTGCTGGATGGTAAAAGTAACAACAGTCCCTGGATCAGAAACCTCTGATTTCTTGAGACTGAATCCAAGTCCCTTGGCTGGCTTACAGTACTGGGTCATCATGGAGAAATTGAATTTCACCATTTCATAGCACGGTCATGGATTAAAATAAGCATATAAGGCATGATCAAAAAGCCAACAGGCTTTTGGTTGGGATTTAATATTCCTGGGTAACTAGATTTGCTTTCCTTTAAAAAAGAGACAGGCCTCAGTTACCTGCATTCTCAACAGCTTGTTGTACTGCCTGTTCAAAATTTAGGTCTTCAGATTTAAAAAATGCTTCAGTTCCTTCTTCTTCAGTCACAAAAGTGAACCGTTTTCCCAGAGCAAATATTGTGAACACAGGTCCATGCTGGAACAAAGAAAGATCTCCTGTCAGTACACTGGTAACACATTTTGCAGGAGCCCCAGAATGACTTCAGTGCTGCTGAGAGGTCAGGAGGAAGGACCTGGTCATTCCTGCTCTTTGCACACCTTGGCTCAGAACTGCACAAAGATGAACATGAACCAGACCAAAATTTGCAGACTTGTGACCAGAAGGGAATGTGGTATGTGGCTGCCTGATCTCTTGCAAAGTAGAAGAGATTCCTTCTCTTAAATTAACACTTTATGTTTGAATTACATTGCAGTTAAACAATACAACCTACTTGGATTTAGAGAACACAAGGAATGGATTATCTACTGCATCCCTTGGCTGCCACAGCAAAGTACCAATACTGTAAAAATCCATAATCCTACTATTTCAGTCTACACTGTTTTAGCAAAAACTCCACCCTCCTGCATATTTTTTTTAATATTTCAGGTTCACTTTCCTTTCCTGTCCTTTCTCCTAATACCAATGATTTCTTTCTTGTAGAGATTAATATCAAAATAACTAACAAGCTTTGAGCAGAACAGATTGACTGACATTCAGGAAAGGTTTTTTGATGCCATAAATCATTCTTTCATCTTCCCTTAAGCTAATATCCTAGAGCCCTCTTGAAACTTTCAGCAACAGGCATTCAATTCTGAGCTCCTACATTGTTAAAATGATCCCAAATATTTGTAAATGTTTTAAACTAGAAAACAAATGTGCAGTATCTACTGTCATAAAAAGGCATAAAAAGATCATTCTACCTTGCTCACATTGTTTATGCCACTGACTTTAACAATTTCTTTTCCTGTTGGTGTCTGTAGTGTAAATCCTGCTTCATCAAAAGCTCTTTGAAGCCAAGGAAAAGATTCCTCCTGGCATCAGTTGAATTTTGATTGTGTCCTTCAACTGCAAATTATTAAAGAAAGAATGACAGTTCAAACTCTCTGGGTGATAATAAATAAAATATTGTTTTAATAACAAGTGTTCAAGGCCAGGTTGGATGAGGCTCTGAGCACCTGTCCACTGGAATTTGTCCCTGCCCATGGCAGGAGGTGGAACAAGATGAGGTTTAAGGTCCCTTCCACCACAGACCAATCTGTGATTTTATGACTCTATAATAGCTAAATTTCTAAGATTGCTTTTTGATGTCCATGTCCTCATCATCAATCTGGATAAAAAGCAGTGAATTTGCACCATACTTGTCTTTAAATTAGATTTAAAAAATTTTAAACTAACAATAAAATGTTCTTAAACTAATTTTAAAAAAATTAAATTTGAACTAATAGCAACTTGCAATAACACTTAATTATTCAATTAAAGATTGAAATGCTTTATTTTAAGTGATTAGATGTGAGCAAGATGTCTGAGCTCCCATAACAGACAACAGAAATCAAGCCTGGGCAGTCAGGGGATCCTAAAAACCAATTCATCAGACCATCTCCTGCACCCCTGTTTTTGCAGGGAGCTGAACTGCCCCTGGACTCCTGACAGCACTGACTGCATGTCCAGTGACCATCCTGGTAACCTGCAAACACCCACACAGACAATCTGTGTTTGAGTCTCATCCAACTTCCTGCAATCTGTCTAGAATCATTAAAATTAGACCAACATTTAAGAAAACTGAAAAGAGAAAGCTCCATAGATGACGTTCTCCAGAATAAGTCAGCCTCACGTAGCAACACCGTGATGGCAGATATTCAAACACAGATATTTCAGAAAGCAGAATTTTGTGTCCAAATAAATATGACATTTGAAAAATGCAATGCAAAATTAAACTACTAAAAAAGGTTTGGGAATCAAACTAATAAAGGCAATCTGCCTCCCCAACAACAACAACTTTTCCAAGCACGCCAGATGCAAGAAGTCTCCCAGTGCACTGCTGAGCCTGATAAAAACCAAGTGGGGAAGGAATCTGAGGTAGGGACTACATCAGTGTAAGACAAGTCCCACCCTGGAGCCTTTCACTGATAGTGATGGACTGAGACCTTGTTTTGAAGGAAGTATTAAGCAGAATAGACTCAAACAAGTTCTAGTAAAACAGTGATAAATATTTTCAATTCAGAATTCTTGAGGAATTAAAGTAAGAAGTTGCAGAACTCCCTACTGTGATCTATTAAATCATCCTCAGGAATAGGAGGATGGGCAGGCAAACGTGGTGCCAGAAGGACCTGGGAAGCCTCAAAAAGTCATTTTAGTACTCAAAAAATTACAATAAGCATTACTAAAGACTGGGATTAGTAGAGCCCAGTACAGCTTTTAGGGAGACATAAGGTTGTGTGGTGTTAGAAGTTTTTCTAATTCATTCCTAGGAAGAAGAGCTAAAAGTTTACTCAATCTGGAGTCATTTGAGAGTCATGAGAAGATCTAGAAATACCACAGAAGAAGGCTTAGAACAATGACACTCTGAAATTACACCAAAATCTATTATAAAAGTGCTAATAAATTGCTTTAAACTGAAAGCAACTAGGTTTGCATTGGATATTAGGGAGAAATTCTCTGCTGTGAGGCTGCTGAAGCCCTGGCATGGGTTTCCCAGACAAGCTGTGGCTGCCCCATCCCTGGAAGTGTCCAAGATCAGGCTGGATGGGGCTCTGAGCAACCTGGGATAGTGGAAGGTGTCCCTGTCATGGCAGAGGAGTTGGAAGGAGATATCTTTAAGGTTCCTTCCAACCCAAACCATTCTATGATAACTAATCTAGAGCTTTTATCTTGCTAGGAAAGGAGAGGAAAAAGGATAACAAACATCTAAACCCATCTTGTGCCTTCATCTTCAATTTAATTTGTGTTTCTGCCCATTCTATCTCAGCAGGATATTCTAAGCTAGTGAATGTCAAAGGGATGTACAACATGCATGAATATTTCAATAAAAGGAGATTAAGCAGACTTAGATCCCAGGAAAAGAGGAAAATATAATCATTATTCTCAGTTTCTCATAATGTAAAAGCTAATGGGCTTGAGATTAGCAGTTAGATGGTTTAAAACCAGACAGAATACTTTATTCATATAGGTCATGATTAAATTATGGATTCACTACTGTGCATTGCTGTGAAGCCAAAATCATAAATAGGGTAACAAAAGAGATAAGGTCAAATCATCTGGCTGCAAATTCTAGCCTAGCAAATCCCTAAACCAGGAGCTGGGAAGAAAAAGCAGGAGGCTGCATACTCTCACCTGGGTGTGCCTCTTACACCCTGTTACTGAGCATCTCCTCATGGCTGCTGTCCCAGACAGACGAGTGAATAACCAGACTGTTCATCTGTCAAAACGTGTAATTACATTGATGTTACACTGCAATAAAATCAACTCCTGGAAAGAGCTGTGGGGCAGTTCTGCACTTGTGTTATGGGAAGATACCAACAGAATGCAGGCTCTGCTGCCAGCACTGCACCCAGGTTACTGCTCTGAAACAGCTTTCAAGGAGACCTCACAACAGTGAGAGATATAGAAAGCAAAATAAAAATCCTCTTAGGATTTACTGCTTTCACTCATGAAAGCTAATTTTTCCAAAGATTGGGAAACACTTCAGTGCCACGGTGAGAGGCAGATTCAAGCCTAAGGAAAGTAACACTCCAGAGAAATAAAAACTTCAGATGGATGTTCTCCAAAATTCCAAAGGAAATCAGGGAAATAGTCATATTCCCCAGGGGCTCTGGCAGGGAGCAACCCCTCCCAGCTGAGACAGCTGCATTGCACCAAGAGCCCTGCTGGGAGCTGGGAGCACTGGGGGGGGTTTCCTCTCCCTTGGGTGCACACACACACACACACACACACACACACACACACAGAGCCAATGCCATGTCCCCTCTCTAGCTCAGGGACTGCAGCATTTTGGTCTTCTACACCTGGGACCAGTCCCAGACCTTCAGTGATTCAGCTGTGGACACTGACTATGGAAATGCTCCACCAGAAGCCTTTTCCAGCCTGCTCCCCTCCCTGTGTCCCTTGCAGTGTAACCCAGGGAGCCACCCCTCATCCAGCCACACACAGAAAGGCCCAGAGTCCTGGCACACGGCACCTTGTCCTAAACCAACACTCTGAGAGGCACGTATGGATCCCACAGCTCCCAACAATAGTGCAGAACAATCTCCTGGGTTTAACTGAACTCCTCCTGTTTGCTCAACTGGCAAACTGATGAGAAGAGTTTGAAATTCCTTACTAACTCGTACCATGTTTGCCAGGCGAAGTGGGGAGCCACATCCCTTGAAGCCCTCATTAAGCTGCTCACCCTGTACTTTATGTTGCATGGTGGCTCTGGTTATTCTCCCTTCCCATTCCAGACTGCTGCAAAACTACTTTCATCAGGCGGCTTTAGGAGGAAGAGGTGGTATCTTTTATTAGATGAGAGATTAAATATTTCATTAGGGCAGGGGAACTTTCTTTTCTTAGTCCCAGTGATGACACAAGGGGGAAAGGAGACAATTCTTCTGGCCCACGTGTTCTTGCGTGGGAGGAAAACAGAAGCAGCAAACTCCAAGCAAAGGGCAGGCTGGAAGCAGTGGAACTTTACTGTGTTACCCAGGGTTGAGAGAAAAAACAGCGAAGGACAGACACAAAAGGTATTAAGAAAGAAAGGATTTAAGAAAGAAAGGATTTAAGAAAGAGATGAGTGTCACTTTGACAGGCTGAAGGATTAATCCAGGGGAGGAATTTTCTCATTTCAAGAGTCTCCCCTGAAGAAAATGACCTTGCAGGGATGAAGAGGCTTCGCATTGCCTGAAGCCTGTTTCTGCAAGACCTTTTACAAGGGCAGCTTGCTCATACTAAGGACACTTAACCCTGTTCTGGCAGTATCAAGCAGCCTGGAATTATTGCAGATGTATTTTGCAAGGCCTGTAGTGCCTATTAATGACCCCTTTGGCAGCAGCACGTGTTTTGTTTGGCTCTGCAACGGTGCCTACTCTTTTAAAAGGGAGCAGGCAGAAAAAGACTTATTTTTCCTGGCCTCAGCACAGCATGCCAGTGTGGGAGGTGGGAAGGGAGGGAGACTTTCAGTGCCTGAGGAGGGTTTAAGGAGAGGAAGGAGACAACAAACAAGTAGCCTTCCTTAGAGACAGGGAGACTGTCAGGTGATGGTGCTGCAGGCAGGTGGCCAACCTGGGAGGGATGGATGGAGACCCCTTGGCCCAGGAGGACCACAGGGAGAGGTCACAAGGAGCTGCTGGACTAAAAGTCAAAGCAAAGGTCCTACCACAAACACACAGTAAACAGAGAGATGTCAGAAAGCCTTCTCCTCCTTCTTAGCTTTGAGTTTTCACCCAGTGAAAATGGTTCTTGTTCTAGTTTCTGTCTCAACAAAACCAGAGGTTTATAAAGTCTTTCAGGTGTTTCTGGTGTGTGCAGATGTGTCAGCAGCTGCCACAGCATCAGCCTGGAGCCTGGAGGGTCTCCAGGCAAATGAACACCAAAATTAATTAACCCAGAGCCAATGAGTGTGCATTTGCACAGATAAAAGCTACAGGAAAGACACAGTAATATAAAATGAAAACTGGTCTGTCAAGAACAGAGAACCCAAGAAACTCCAGCTCGTACTTCTGAGCTTACCTTACAATGCACCCAATGTGCTTTAATACAAGACTTGTTCTGACAGCTCTTGTTCTCAAAGATCAGATTTAATCCTCTGCTTTAACACTATAAATTTATAACAATACAAAATTAAATACAAATATGAAATCTAGTAGTTCAAAACGAGAAAGCAAATGTTAAACATACAGTATTTATTCATGTTTTTGTTTTGTTTGAAAATTCAGGACAGTGGTTTCATTTTTAGCTAGTTTTTGCAAGTAGTGGGCTGTGTTATCCTTCAACACAGAATACTCAAGGCTGACAACATTGTAGTAGCAGATGGTACAACCCTGAATGAAAGCAGGAAACTAGGGTTATGTCAGTTATTATTAAATATCTAGAAATTAATAATTTGATCTCTTTCTACCTAACAGACACAGAAAAAAGATCAAGTCCAGGGGGTAAATCCTGACCCCCATGTTTGGTTAAGATTTTTTATTAGGATGGAAAACTTTGCCAAGCATGTCTGTGTTGTTTGAATGTTGAGGACACCAGCTGGTGCTCAAAAATCTCACCTAACTTTAGGCATGCAAATAAATAGTTTCCTGGTCCCAGCCCTTGGCACAGAGCTTTCCACATTATCTGAAACCAAGATTAACTCACAGCCAGACTGCAAAAGCAAAACGGCAGAGGTCCAAGCAGGATGATCACAGCACAGAGATCGTGCCTGGATCAGATCCACAACTCACCAATGCTGGTGGTACCGCGGTGATTCTTCACCATTTAAATGCTCCTGACGTTATAAAACGTGACAAGAAAGGGCAAAACAACGCAGAAGTTTCTGGCTGCCTTTCCCCTTGCAGGCAGCCACCCTGAGCACGCACCCACGAGCAGGCAGGCCAGCACACGCATTTACCTTCTTTCTGGCTTGCTCAATAAACTCCAGAGGAGCTTTCCCGAACTGAAACGCAGCTCCAAACCAAGGGATCCAGCTCCTGATGCAAGGAGGGGAGCTCGGGTTTCTCGGCTGGAACAAAAGAGCCTTGACAATGAGGAGTCCCAGGAGCGCTGCCAAGAGCAGAGCGAGATCCATTTTGCCTCTCCGCCGCCCGCCCCGGCCGCAGCAGCTGCTCCGCCCGCAGCAGCCCCGGCACGGCCGCGCTGGCCGCGCTCCGAGCGCGCCGCCAGAGGCTCCGTGCCCGGCCGGGCCGGCACTGCCACGGGCACGGCATGTCAAAGGTGTCTGAGCAGCACAGGGAACGAGCCCTTGTCCTGCAAAAGGCAGAGCCAGTTCTGCTCTGTTCTGGGATGAGGACCAATTTTGCTGTTTGCAAAACGTAGATGTTGCTGTAGCAAATCCTTGGACTTTGCACCTGTTGCTGGAAGGCCACCCGGGCAGCCAGGGACACGGCTAGGGACACTGGCAAAGCCGTGCGGAGCCTTCTTCAAATTTTTTAAAAATACGAGTGTTTTGCAGTATTGAGATTACAAAGCAGAGAGCCTGTGATTTGCAGACTTTCAGCAAGTCAGTTGGCGAGAAATTTCTGCAGGCATCACCTGAAGCAGAAACCTTAAGAAGGGTATCTCTCACCTGTCTGAGATACCTCATTAAAGGCTAGATGTGTGTCCAGTGTCTGAGGAGCAGAGAAACGCTTCTGAGGTTGAACTGACAATTCAAAACCTGCTGGTCACCTCTAAATCAGTGCCATGTCAGAAGACAAGGTTTCAGAGAGGTCAGATTAGTTTCTTTGCATGTGTGAAAGTGGCACATCAAAGTTACTTACAGAACACATTAAGTACAAAAAAAGCCTAGGAAGTGCTGTCAGAATCTACCCCCGCACACCCTCGGCGGGTTTGAAGAGAACACAAAACCAGGAGGAGTGGCTGACAGACCAGATGAGTGTGCTGCCACTCAGGGGGACCTCAACAGGCTGGAAAACAGGCAGATGGGGACTTATCTCAAAATCAGAGAATAACTGCTTGGAAGGGACGTCCAGGATCCCCTGGTCCACCATTTCCTGGGAAAAAAAAAAAGGCTTCCTGAAGCTCAGCAAAATGCCAGGTTCTGTCCCCGGGTAGGAACAACACCATGCACCAGTACAGGCTGAGGGAGCACCTGGGTGGACAGGAACTTTGCAGACCTGCAGTCCTAGTAGACACCATGTTGATCATGAGATGGATCTTTGCACTCAGGATCACCCTGGGCTGCGTCAGAGAAAGTGATGCCAGCAGATTGAGGGAGCTCATCCTCTGCCAAAAGTGCCAAAAAGGGGCTGGAACATCTGTCATTTGAGGAGAGGCTGAGGCAGCTGGGTCAGCTCAGTCTGGACAGGAGAGGGCTCAGGAGGTTCTTCTCAGGGTGTATGAACACCTGAAGGGAGGGTGCAAAGAAGATGGAGCCAGGCTCTTTTCGGGGTGCTCAGTGAAAGGGCAAGAGGCAGTGGGCACAAACAAACAGAGATACAAATATGGTTTAACTCTCTTCCTATAGAGGAATAGGTGCACAAACAGGATACTTTGAACCTGTGCTCACAGGCCATACAGTAAAAGTAGCACAGCAGAAATACACCTGATAGGAGGTTAATAGCTGTGAAAACCAGGTGTATGTTCTTCATTAAACAGTCATTCTGACATACCTTGGGATGTGTTGGTTATAGGTTCAGAAGAACAAGCTCACATATGTCAGCTGTGACAAATAGGGTGTTGATTTCCATTTTGCAAACTGTCTGGAACAAACAGATAAATCACTGTTAACTGTGGTATTTCTATACTTTAGTGTTTAGCTATCACAGCTCTTTATATGGTTATTTCCTGGTTTTATTTTATCCATTAAATCATTTCTCTTCATATAAAAGGCTAAAGTGATAAGAGAGCTAAAGGCCTTGTAATATTTGAGAAAATGCATATTTTCATTATAGTCGTGGTATATTTTCATTATATGCATGGTATATTTTCATTAACTGAATAGTGAGTTTAAAGTGATCTATGTGTACAGGTAAGACAAGCCCTCAAGCCTCTGTGAAGACATTCATTAAAGGTTTCTGTGTTTGTTTTGGCCTTTTTTTGTTTGTTTTGTTTAGGTTGTACTTTTAGGGCATGATTTGGTGAGGGACATGAGATGCAAGGCACTGTTGTGAGGAGGACACAACAAGTACAATGGTGCAACAGTCACTGCCAAGCTTTCCTTGGGCTGGGCAGTGGTTAATGCTCAGCGGTTTTTCCAACTAACAGATGAGGGCACTGGGCAGTCTGGCTGCCTTCTCCAGCTGTACACAACTGTCCCAGACCCCACTGCCCTGCTTCCACTCCATCTGAAGTCCACACTCCCTCCCTGCATATGCAGCTTTTGATCAAACTGGCTTAGGACAGAAACCAAAAAACTCCATCTCACTGATACCTGAAATAAATGAATAGGAAGGGTCCTCTCTGCTGGTGCTGTCTGTCTCAGCATTTGGGGATTTAAGAACTCCAGGTATCTAATGGCTCTCCATGGGTACTGGCCCTTCTCCACACATCACAGAGCTGTCCATGCAAGCATCCACCTCTAGTCAGGCTCATTTCAAAGGTCCTGTGAGAGGAGAATATTCCTCTTCACAGCCATCCCCCAATCATCTGGTTCAAAAAAACCCCTATTTCTTCAGGCTAGAAGTGACCATGGAGAGCTGCTCCTTGCATAGGATGCTGCAATGCTATGAGGTTTACTTTAAGGAGGGATCTAGTTGTTGTTTTCCACTCCCTAAAGCATGGTCATGGAGAAAACTGAATGAGACTGTACCCAGAGGTGTACGGCTAAAGGATGGTTGTGAAACCCTCATCCTGGGAGCTTTTCAGGGGACCAAACTAAACCTTGGGCAGCCTGATATAACTCTGAAGCTCTCCCTGCTGTGACAGAGGACTGTAGGATAACTGTAGGATGACTGCAGGTGAACTCTAGAGGTCCTCTCTGCCCCACACTACGAGTCGATGATACACAGGCCGCTGGAGTGTGGCACAAGCTGACCCAAGCCCACAGAACGGCTGTGGAGGGAGGGAGGCACAAAGTGCCACAGCAGATTGCATGAACTGTCCAGAAACAGGCTCTGAACCACTCATACCTTCTGTGCAGCCAGGCATGTTTGCATTAAATTGCAATATGCCCTCTCCCCATTTTTAACCACAGTTTTGTCAGGAGTTTATTTTATCCCTGCATGAATGCTAATGAATTTTAACCCCAAGAAGGATCCAATTTAATACCAATTACTGGTGACCAATGAGACAGATTCATCCAACTTCAACTGAATATTTCACCTGCAGTGCTCCCTTATTTTGAGTGAATTATTTTGAAGGGGGCCACACACCAAAGTTTAGGCAGTCAGAGATGTGGGGAGGTGTTCTGGGATAAGTTTCTGTGACCAAAAAAATCCTCAAATCAGCATGAGGATTACTGACTAATGGCTAATGATTAACTTAGGGATTCAGCTGAGCCTTAAAGATAAATTAAAAGCTTCTCTTGAACAGCGCATACCCTACCTTTTATAATTTTTTTTTTTTAATATGATGAGAACCTAAATGGATCTACAATAATGTAAGAGAAATTAGGACTGGCACACAACAGGACTTCAGCATTCAGCCAGGAAAAGCTTTAAACTTTTCACTTCAGGACTCTAAGAAGCGATCAGTTTCTGCCATCCCAGGCTTGCTGAGATCCTTATTCATACTGCAGTGCTGCGTGCCTAATCCGCAGCCCCAGCTCGGCACGTAGCTGTTGCTAATGCAGCTCTTACTAAACCAGATCTGGATCAATTCATCCCTCCCGGATGCAGCTGCTTGACATGGGAACAGAGTTGCCAAAGAGAGCACCCCGCAAAGCAAACAGACCCCACGCGTAATCTTGAGCTCTCATGAATGATTACTCTTGTTAATGCAGATAATGGACAAAGCCGTGCGTGTCCCTACCTGCAGTGCCGGTTTCCGGGCACAGAGCAGCCTTGGTGACAGACTACATTTCCCAGGAGCCTGTTGCGCCGGAGTCCCTTGTGTCACTGCAGAAGGACCTTCCAGCTCTGCAGAGCCACTCGGGCTGCTGCAGTTCCCGGTGCTGGCGCTGGAGAAACATGACCTTCAGCAGCTTGTCTCCTAAACCACCCCGAGCTGATCTGCGCTAGGGCCCGGCTCTTGCCGCAGACACAGCGGGCAGGGTGGCTGGTTAGCCCCGGTTCATAGGAGATGCTAGATGTCACCTGCAGAAGAAGAGAGGAGCTTACCTCTTCCAGAGAGATGGCCGCGAGCCAGCAAATTCGCTCTGTCAGCCTGTGCAGCGGCTGTGGCAGAACTAGGTACAACTCATCGTGGTTTTTCGAGAGGGAAGGGGGTCAAATTTACTTACGGGGGGCAGGGGGAACATCAGTCCCCGGATGCCTCATTCCTCAGTGTTCTGCTCCAGCAAATCTGCATTTCACTGAGGCTTTTTAGCTGTGGCTTTTCCATAATCTAAGCCTTGCAAGCGACCTGGCCGTGGCCGGGGGGAGGGTTTTTCAGGATGAAATCTTTGCCTCGGAGACCAAAGGGCTGCAGTCATTAACCCAGTGCCGTTGTGATTAATTTAAGCTTTGCACTGGCTGGATTTCCAGAAAAAGACTAAAGAGGCAGGCTGATATGTTGCCTAAGTTACCAACAATGCCATATTCCTTCAGGAATTTCTTTTTCATAGTTAATGAAGGTTAATCAAAGAAAAATCGACTCTTAAGTTTCCGGTCACAGTGGAGATGCCTATAAAAATGGAGCTGGAAAACTGCTTGGTGAAACATGGAATAAAAGCCCACTGGCATCTGTGTAGCACTGCTTTGTGACCAAGTAACTTATTTTGAATATTTTTCAGCATGTTCTTTATAGTTTCTACAGGCTCTCACAGGCAAGTCAGTTACATTGCTCTAAGAATTTGTAACTTCTCAATCTTTGCTGATCTTTAAACGTGAATACCAAACTTAATGCACAAATAGACTATAAACCTGCTAAGGCTTTGGACAGTGAGTGCCTTCCCCTGGCACTTGAGTCCTGCTTGGGAAGGACCCTGATGTGTCACAAAGGTATTGAAACCTTTGTGTTGCTCCTGGCCTTGCTCCTGGCCCCAGGCTGGGAAGGTCCATCGCCAGGCACTCCTGGCCTGGAACTGAAATGAGGGACACAAATATGTATCCATACTATTTCAGGAGCAGCCCTGGGAAGCTGAGATCAACTTGGATCTCCTTCACTTGCCACCAGTTATTTCAGTGAGAGAAATAACAGGCTAGATGTGATTTTAGTGCCTGTATAAGGAAAGCAAGCATGCTTTAGGGTGGTTTGTAGGACAGATATGTAGATAAATTTGTAGGTGAGCCTGATTATGTGTCTGCATTATGATGACCTCTATGGGGTTGTTCCTGACCATAACATGTGCTGCCACTGTTCTGGACAGAATTGGAGACACCACATGATCGATTGAGAGATGTGACTGGTCTGTATTCAGGGGGAGTAACTGGAACAGGATCTTTAAATCCAAATCCCTCAGAAGGTACATATATTGCATAACAAATATGCAAAACTAAATATGGGAGAAAGACTGGGTGTTTGACAGGAATCGCTCTAGTTACTTGTGCCTAGAGCCATTGTTAACAGACCTGGGTGAGAATTCTCCTTTTCTCCAGGCATCTCCTGGACCCTGTTGGGTACAGCCCCTGCTCCCTTGCTGGTGCCTGTCCAGCCCCTTGAGCTCCGGCAGGGCGTTCCCGGCAGCTGTTCCCGGCACAGGAGGTCTCCCTGCAGCCGCACTCGTATTCACGTGTGTTCCCCGCCCTTTGCCCTCAGTGACATTTCCCCTGGATCTCACGAAAACCCGACTGCAGATCCAAGGTGAAGCTGCCGTGCGCGGCGATGGAGCTGCGGCCGGGCAGGCGGTCCCGTACCGCGGGATGCTGCGCACGGCGGCCGGAATCGCGCAGGAGGAGGGGGTACGGAAGCTCTGGCAAGGAGCCACGCCGGCCGTCTACCGCCACATAGGTGAATATCTGCTCGTGATGGGACATGATGGTCCTGCCTTCTGTGGCCAAGCCTTTTGGAGTGAGCTTGCCATATTTTCTTGTCTTTTAAATATATCTATATGAGGACTTTTCAGTCTAGCTTGCAATCCCACTTTGAAATATACGAGATTCCAGATCAAAAGCGTCCCTTCCTTCCCTTTCCCAGTCCTTCATGGCCTTATTCTGGCTTCTGGGAAAACAGCATGTAAGTTCTCTGTCATCTTCGCAGGAAGGTCTTGTTCGGGAAGTCCAGACACTCAGAGTTTTCAGAACAATAAATGTCTCATGTGAAGGAAGTGGAGACAGATTAGGAAAAAAGATAGGAAAAAAAGATGAGATTGCAAGCACAAGGGGAAAATACAAGTGCTTAAAAGAAACATTTTAGAGGTTTGGTCACAAATAACAGCTTTCTGTGCTTTACTTGGAAATATGGTAACAGCAACAAACCTCAAAAGCACTTGTGCAGGTTTTGTGCTTGGCATCAGCCCAGGAGGAGGTGATGCAGTCCCATCTCCTTAGTGTGCAGGCAAAGCTGGGCTGCCTCCTGGCAGACCTGTGGCTCAGCCAGAAAGATGTTTTGATGCTGAAAAGCCCTGTCTCTCCCACTGACACCAGGCAAACCTCACACTTTCCCCATTCTGATCACAAACATGAGGGCAGTGACCAGCTGACCCAGGCAAGCTCCAGAGTATCATGAACCAAGATCTTGATCTCCCTCTCAGTGTGACCTCCAGAAATGGCAGACCCAAGAACTGTCTCCTGCTTTTGTTTTCCACAGTATACACTGGTGTTCGGATGGTCACTTATGAACATCTCCGTGACTCCGTGCTGGGCAGGGTGGAGGGTGAAAGCTTTCCTCTCTGGTAATGTTGCATATTCATGCATATTTATTGCTTGCTTGGGGATTGTCATTACTGTAGGAGTCCTGCAGCCAATTCTTAGGTCCAAAATGTATCTGGTTTTAGAATAGGATTGATAAAATCTACTACAAAATACTGGTCATGCCTAATGCTACAGGAAGGGGGACCTATGGATAATACTGAAATTTCTGATTTTACTAAAATAAATAGACCCATAAAATTAGCACAACTCATCTAGTAGCAGTGGGAGAGAAAGAAAAGGTACATATACCAGCAAGCAGTTTGGAATTTCAGGTGGGCTTTCAGTTATAATAGAGGAGCATCATCCTTTACTTGTGTACTTTGCCATCCTGCCTTTAAACCTAAAGCAAAGAGCATAATGTAACCTTGTTTGGCTCTTTTTTTTCTCCCAGGTAAGTTTTAACCCTTTTTGAAAATTTACAGAAATATTACTGACTACTTTAACAACCTGTAGCTGCCAAAATTATTACCTTCACTGTGACTGTTAAAATATGGAATAACCATTTACACTTGTTCCACCTGGGTTGTGCTGCTGAACTCTTCAGCTCAAGCAGTGTGAAGATTTTGAGTGTATTCTGGAGCACAATTTTTCTCCATCTGACAGGAAAGCTGTGGTTGGAGGCATGTCTGCAGGTGCCATTGGACAGTTTTTTGCCAGCCCAACTGATCTGGTGAAGGTGCAGATGCAGATGGAGGGAAAAAGGAAGTTGGAAGGAAAACCGTTACGGTTGGTTCCTCTCAGAGCTGGTGGTTTTTTCCCCATTACTGGTCACTCTTTGGCCCAGGGTGTGGTTCTCTGTGTTTTCTGCAACCCCTTCTCCCCAGCTGCTCTGTGCCTTTTACAGGGAGAGCACCCGATGGCTCTGGGCAGTGAGGGGTGAGGGGGGGGGGGGGGGGGGGGGGGGGGGGGGGGGCGTGTGTGTTGGAAATCAAGACCTTCTCCTTATTCCATTTATAATCATCTTCTTTATTCTGATTTATTGGTCCCAGGGACCACAAACCCATGCTCCATGCTGCAGCACGTCCATGCCAGCATGGTACCTTGGGGAGGGAAGGATGCTTTCTGAAGATGGAAGAAAGCACGAGGGAAATTGCTTGTGCAGGATGCACAGGCACAGGGAAGGCTGGCATACAACAGGGTTTGGGACTCTCCTGCAAATACCAGGACATGCTGCTCTTTGCGTCCCAAACTGCTGCCATCATTTGGTGTCGCCTACATTCAGTATTGTAACCCAGGGTTGTCTGCTGTTAGGGACCAGATCACTGCTTTGCAAGGCAACCAGTATCTCTGGTAAAATATTGTAGCATGAAAGTCAAAGAGAGATCCAAAAATGGATCTGGAGGGCCAGATCCTTGCAGCTATAAATTCCTAATCTTACATGAGCACCTGGTGCAGCAAAGTAGTGAAACATGCAAAGGTTTCACTGGGCTGTCTACCCACAAGTCGCATCTTGATTTCAGGTTTCGGGGCGTGCACCATGCATTTCTGAAGATCCTGTCTGAAGGAGGAGTAAGGGGACTTTGGGCTGGATGGGTACCAAATGTCCAGAGAGCTGCTCTGGTGAATATGGGAGGTAAATGGAGTAACTTGGTCTGCAGCACTTAAGGCCCCCAAAGCTTTAAGAAAAAGGAATTCAGCTGCTCCCTTTGTCTTAGTGTCTTGATTACCAACACTAGGGCCCTGTTTGGAGCACGCTGCAGCTGACCTCTGCCTTGTGCACCTGTGTTTTGGTCCTGTGGAAATCAAATGGCTTAAAAGCAACAGTTCTTACCTGAGTTTAAGGAAAAGTGAGCCAGAAGTTGAAGGGGTCCCACAGCCAGCAAAGCAGGGACCTTACCAGCCACAACCCAGTGCCCAAGTGAGGTGAGCAGGGCAGAGCCAGCAAAGGCAGTCAGGCTTCACCAAGATCCAGATCCATAGGAAGTGCGTGGTGATGAGGCAGGTCTGAGGCCAAGCCAGGAAGCTGAACCAGGCAACAGGGCTAGTGAGGGTCACCCAGATAGAGCTCAGCATCATCTGCAAGGTGAACCAGAGCAGATGGGAGCAGAAAGGAGAATGTACTCACGTCTGAAGACAGAACTCAGGTGCCACAGCTCTCATTAAAAACTGGGGGCAGAGTGCCAGCTGTGCCAAAGGCAGGAGCCACAATGGAAATAAACATCCTGTGTCATGAACAGCACAGACACCATTCACTGACACTGCTGTTTTTTCTTATTATCCTCTTTACAGATCTGACCACTTATGACTCAGTGAAACACTTTTTGCTTCTAAACACGACACTTGTGGACAATAGTGTGACTCACAGTGTTAGCAGGTGCCGTATTCTCCAATTATCCCTTTTCCACTGTGGAGCATTTCCAGCCTTGCTGCCTTCATCTGTCTCTCTGTGCCAGCAGAAGACCCCATTCTTTGACTTTGATACTGCTGATGAAATGCAACTTTAGAATCATGTTTTTCCTGAGAGAACATCACTTTATAGAAGACACAAGAGAAAAGGTGCAACAATTGCTACAGAACTGCCCTCACTAGAAGTGCCTTGTTGGTGCATTTAAACATCTTTGCTCTAACCTGTGGGAGCACAATGATACAACTTCTGCAGAACATCCTCTTTTAGTCTCTTAAATCATGAAAAAATCTACTTTATATAAACAATATTATGAATTTCCTGTTGCGGATCCTTCATCCCTGACTCAGAAATGCACACAGAGGTGAGGGCAGCTGGCACTGGGAGGACAGGTGAGCAAGAGCAGTACTACCAAACCTCCCAAAACAAGTTTTTGTTGAGTTATTACTCATGATTTGATTATAACTGTTTTAATATATCTTTATTATAAGAGCTGGAATCAAGATGCTGAAATTTTTAAGATACATCTTGGTTTCTTCCTTAAATATCTGTTGCTGTTGGCAGTGCCTGCTCTGGGCTGGTAGCAGCTGTTCTGGGAACTCCTGCTGATGTGGTCAAAACCCGAATAATGAACCAGCCAAGGGATAAGCAGGGAAGGTATGGACACCTCAGAGACCGACTTTCCAGCAGCACATTGAAACCATGGATCTCACTGATTCCCCTGGGAGTGAAGTGCTAAGTCGATAATTTGCTCTTCATCTTTCTGGTGATGATTTTACTGATTTAGTAAATGTCTGAGGGGTGTTGTGATGGCCACCTAAGCATAACCAGTGGATTTCAGATCTGGATTAGACTCCAAGGAGCTTACAGAAGCACTTTGGCTTATAGAAAAATATCAATTATTTTTATGAGGGAGGTGGGGTTTTTTTAAATTGTGTATTTGTAATCCTAACATGGTTTGTTCTCCATGTGCATTGCTAGAGGTCTGCTCTATAAATCTTCCATGGACTGCTTGATTCAAACTGTCCAGGGTGAAGGGTTTATGTCTCTGTACAAAGGCTTTATACCAACCTGGATGCGAATGGTATGTCCTTTTTAACTCTCTTTACAAGAACAGTTAGCATTAAAATGTGAGGAGTGTGGATGTAGCCCTAACCCTATGTAATTTTACAATTTTTGTGTGAAAGACACAATCATAGAACTGTAGAATGGTTTGGGTTCAAGAGACTTTAAAGATCATCTCATTCCAAACCCTCTGCCATGGGCAGGGATACCTTCCACTTGCTCAGAGCCCCGTCCAGCCTGGCCTTTAACAGTTCCAGGGACAGGGAGTTTACAGCCTCTCTGAGCAGACAGACACTTGGGAACCTCTCTGGGAACCAGAGCAATGAGACTGAACTTAAGAATATGATTTTTAAGAGGAGACAATTTAATCTAATGGGCTTATTTATTGGGTTACTTTGCTTTTAAGCCTCTAACTTCAGTGTTTGCTTTTACAGGCACCTTGGTCACTGGTATTCTGGCTTACATATGAACAAATCAGAAGGATATGTGGAGTTACTTCTTTTTAAAACCTTCAATATTCACAGAAGAGAGGAGACTCAAAAAGCTGAATTCTCATTCCACAAGGTAGTAGGATCACACGTGTAGCTTGTTGCTCCAAATCTAGTCCTTACTGGTTGGGAGCAATTATGACTTAAGGATACTATTTGACTGCCAGACTGCTACATGAGATTTATATTATCCACAGGATAAATTTGTCACAATAATACTTCAGCTAGCAGCCAGCATCAGCTTTCTGAACCAGCAAACAGGAATAAAAATTATTCTTTCATGCAAATAGAACATAATACTGTCTGTTTGTTTGATAATTGAGATGGTTTCTATTGTTACAGACAAGAGCAGGTTGATCAATGCACTGAACAAGTTCTGTGGCTAAGCACCTATAAAATCATTTGGGAATTTTTGTTGTTAATTGCATTTGCACACAGATAACTCCCTCTCATTAGTTTGATGTGTCAGCAAACCAAGCCTGTAGTGCTAGGGTATTGGAAAAGATAAAAGCAGTTTAGCTGTTTTCAAATTTGCCTTGGAGAAAAAGTGGAAGGGTTTGTGTTCCTCTTACTTCCCAGAGACTGCCTGACCTCTCCACTCAACTATTTGAGTAAGATCATGATTGAAATGCATTCCTGTTCCCAGAAAATCAAAAGCCTAGTTTGCTCTGCAATGCTGGAAGGACTCAGGATACTCCATAGGACCAAGCTGAACTACTTGACCCGTGACAATCTTGGTGCTGATGTGGCAGACTGGGTCATTTTCCATGGAAATGTGCACTCTGCCCACTTTAAATCTCGATGGAAATACAATGTTCTCTTCAATAATACAAAACATTTGAACAGGAGTGATTTATTTATTTTTAAACCTGAAGCCTTCCAGATTTCATGGAGAAGACTAGTGCTATTTTTCACTAGATTCATCTTTGGCAATCAAGAGTCAAAAACTCATTATTTATTGAAAGCAGCCATGAGTACATAAAAAACCCTGGCTTTGATTTAGTAATATCTAGTAATTGGATTAATGTAGAAAACTTGGTTCCTTGAATAAATACCCAGGATTTCTTCTAGTCTTTGCAAACAGTGTCTCCAATGTCCCATCTTCTCATTGAACACAGTTTGGGTGTCTTCTTGGCTTGCACTTGTACTTTCTGATTGTACTGTAGTTCACTTGTGGCTGTATGCATTTGGGGTGTGCTTCCACCTTGGAAGACATTAACCCCACCATTTTTAGGGAGTCACAGAATCACAGAATGGGGCAGGTTGGAAGGGACCACAGTGACTCATCTGGTCCCACCTCCCTGCTCCAGCAGGGTTAGTCCAGAGCACAGGATTGCACCCAGACAGTTCTGGAATATCTCCAGTGAGGGAGACTCCACACCCTCTCTGCACAATCCATTCCAAGTCTCGGTCACTGCTCAGTAAAGGTCTTCCTCGTATTCAGGTAGAATCTCCCGTGCATCAGTCCTAAGGTTTTGTTCAGAAATCCTGGTATTTTTCTAGCTGTGGTCCTGAGAAACTAATCCAAGTTCTTTCTGTCCTTTACTCCAGCACCAGTAACGACAAATCAGCAAAGCTGCTGCTTCAATTGCATTGCAAGCACTCCCACCTGCCATCCTATTACAACCCAGTGATGGATACACAGCTTTACCTTTCTTGTGAGACAGAATAAGTACTTTTATCATACAATTGTAGAACAGTTTGGGTTGGAAGGGACCTCACAGATCAGTTCCAACCCCATGCCGTGGGCAGGGACACCTTCCACTAGCCCAGGTAGCTCCAAGCTCTGTCCAGCCTGGCCTTGGACACTTCCAGGGACTGGGAATCCACAGCTTTTCTAGGCAACCTATTCCTGTGTCTCACCACCCTCACAGTAAAGAATTTCTTCCTAATCTAAACCTGCCAATCTAAGCCTGCTCTCTTTCAGTTTGAAGCCCTTCCCCTTTGTCCTGTCACTCCAGGCCCTTGTAAAATGTCCCTCTCCATCTTTCTTATCAGCTCTCATCAGGTACTGGAAGGTCACAATTAGGTCACCCTGAAGCTTCTCCAGGCCAAACAATCCCAACTCTCAGCCTTTCCACGAAGGACAGTTGCTCAATCTCTCTGATCATCATAACCAGTTTATTAATTATAAGTAGTGTGTAAAACCACTTTTAGCCTGCATTTATCGAAGTTGCCATAAGCTACTTTTATGGGCACTCTAAGTTTTGTTAGAGTAACATTGATATGCTTCAATTCACAAAGCCTGAAAGAAGAGAGGTCTAATGCTGAAACTGGATACAAGGAGTGCACAATTTATGGACCACAAGGACATTTTGCAGAAAACAGCAGACAAAAAAGAGACTAACAGAGTCTCAGTACATGTGCTGGGAAGTCCCTACCTGGAAAGAAGATAATAAAAGGACTGGAAAATACAGACTAATTTTGCATGAGAAGTGGAAAATCAAGAGCCAACAGAAGACAGAATACTAATTAATGAAAGAGAATTCTGTAATTTAGAACCAGTGAATGTTAGTTTGTTTACTAAAAATACATATAAATAAACGCAAAAATTCTGTATCTGCATCTGTGTAGAAGCCAGGATTTTGTCAGCCACACACATGCCCCTGCCCTGGCCAAGAATAAAGTAATGCCTGACTCGCTGACACAAAACAAAGGACAGTGCTAGAGGATCTTATTTATCCCAACGATTTCAGAGAATTTTGGTAACACCAGCATCACTCAGCTTGGTGTCACTTGAAAACTTGCCGACGGTATGCTCCAACCCTTAACCTATGCAATTAATGAAGATACTAAATAACATTGGCCCCAATACGGACCCTTGAGGAATAGCTCAAAATAAAAATAAAAATTAAAAAAAAGCCTTGTAAAAATCTTGTAGAAAAAAACTTCTTTAACTCTTAATAAATCCCTCTCTTTGGGTGAGAATTAGCAGTTCCTGAGGGGTGCCTGGTGCGAGCTCCCCGTCCTCATGCCGCGCCCGGCCCTCACGCCGCCGCTGGCCAATAGCCGCCAAGCTCAGCGCGTCTGTCCCGCCCCCGGCGACGCTCTGACCAATGGGAGCTAAGCGGGCTCGGCGCTCACTTCCCCCTCACCCCGCCCCCGTCGTCCCGGCACCATCCATGCGGCGTGGAGCGCTCCAGCGTGGGCGTGGGCAGCTCTCCCGGGCTCGGCACTGAGCCCCGCGGAGCCCCGGTCATAATTCCGTAACCCTCCCCTTCTCGGCGTCTGCGCGCAGTCTTAGCGTAGCAGGAGCGGCCCCATGTATCAGCTCGCTTCACCCCTCCTTTTCACCTTTTCCTTCGCGCCGCTCTCCACCCCACCGAGAGGATCAAAATGGACTCGGCCGGTGGGGCAGCCGCTAACGGCTTCCCGTGGGTCACGTGGGCAGCGCGTGCTCTATATGAGGCCGAGGGGCAGAGGGTGGGGTGTTCATTCGCCTCGTGCGGGGGCCGAGGGTGGGGTGGCTTCGCGATGAGCTCCGGGCCGGGGTCCCTTGGCCGCGGCGATGCCGTCACCCTGCGGGTCCGCGCCGTGGGGCTGTACCCCGAGGTGCCCATCCTGCGGCTGTGGGGACTGCTGGGCGAACGTAAGGCTGACTATGCCCTCCTTTACCGCGAGATCCAGGCGGTGGCCGGGCCGTACCTGGCGGTCCGCCCAGAGCCCAGCGGGCCGGGGGCCAGCGGGACTAGGCTGTGCCCAGGAGAGCTGGCACTGGTGGAAGTGTTGGGTGTGTGGTACCGCTGCTGTGTGGTGAGTTGTAGTGCCCAGGAGTACCGTGTCTTCCTGTTGGACGAGGGATACGCGGTGACCACATCTGCCTGTTACCTGGCTCGGGGCTGCTCAGAGCTGTTCCAGCTGCCCCCGGAGGTGCTGGGCTGTGTTGTGGCCGATGTCATGCCCTCCCACTGTCACGAGGGGACAGCAAGTGGGGATTCATCAGTGCCCAAGTGGACCGTAGAGGCGATGGAGTTCCTCAGCTTACTGCATGGCAAGGAGGTGTCTGGTGTGGTGCAGGAGGTGATAACACCGCAGCTCATCGTGCTGGAGCTGCCCCAGCTCGTGGCTCAGATGCAGCAGCTGGGCCTGGCCAAACGTGTCTCTCCCAGCTGCTTCTGCCAGGTGCTCAGGCGCTGCCTGCCTTTTGGCCAGTTAAAGAAGCAGCTCTGTCAGCAGTCTCCAGCGTGTTCCCTTGGAGCTTTTGCAGTTCCGCAGCTTGTCCACGTGTTGCTCTCCCACCGGCCTCTGTCACCTGCCTTGGATTACTACTACCCTCAGCTTCAGCTGGGTGTGACAGAGCCTGTCCTAGTGACCCATGTCTCTGACCCACACCATGTTTACCTCCAGTTGCAGTGCCTGTCACAGGAGATCTGCTGCCTTTCTGATACCATGTGCCATGCTTATGACCCGTGGGAGCAGGACTTACTGCCCAAAGTGGGCTCTCCCTGTGCTGCCCGTGGGATGGATGGCCAGTGGTACCGAGCCATTCTGCTGGAGCTCATTGCTGGCGAGCAGGACCAGCATGCAGCTGTTGTGATCTTTGTGGACTATGGCAAGAAGGAGACTGTGAGCAGAGCTAACCTGCGCCATTTGCCTGCCCAGTGTTTTCGCATGCCTGTGGTCACATACGTGTGTGCTCTTCAGGGTGTTTCGGATGGGGGCTGTGGCTGGTCCCCATTGCAGGTCGATTTGCTGAAAGCATTGGTGCTAGGTAGAGGAGTGAGTGCTCACATCGAAGCTTTTAATTCCTTTGAGCATCTCTATTATGTGACCCTTTATGGGGAAAACGGTGTCGATTTGAACCATCTTTTTGGGTCTCAGGCTTGCTGCCTGGTCAGCAGTCATGTGAGCCAAACTGAGGCTCATGAGCAGCTGGAAGTAGAGGAATCCTTAGCTGAAGAATTGGAATTGCCACCAGAAGCACCTCCTGCTTTAACACATGCAGATTTGGCTGCTGTAGCTGGTGTGCATCTGAAGACCTGGACATTGTACAGAGCACAGGTCTCCCACCTCCAAGACCCATCTGAGTTTTGGCTGCAGCTCCACGAGTATTACCAGATCTTCAGGCAGCTGAGGCAGTGCATGTGGAATTTTTATTCCCATTCCACAAAGCTGGATGGTGCTGGGTGGGAGCCACAGCCTGGATCCCTTTGTTGTGCCAGTGGGAACGAGGGTGTCTTTTATCGAGCGGTGGTCACCAGGGTACTGGACGCTGGGGTGGAAATACACCTGGTGGACAGAGGCAGTACAGAAACTGTGGATCTGCATGCTGTGAAGGAGCTGATCCCTCGGTTCAGGGAACTGCCTGCTTTAGCTCTGAAGTGTTGTTTGGCAGGTGTCTCCCCTCCAAGAGGGAGTTGGAGTGAAGCTTCTGTGTCTGCATTCAGGGAGATGGTACTGAACAAGGAACTAAAGGTTTGGTTTTTGAATGTGCAGGGTGACAAATACATGGTTGAAATTTTTGACCGGTCCCAGTTAGGAGAGGAAAGAATAAGTAAACTCTTGGCCCAGGGGGGTTATGCTAAGTACCAGAGGTATGAAATACCCAAGATTTACGAGAAATCAGATAAGTCTTTGACACAGGCCTCTCCCCTAGTGTGTGCTGCAGAGGAAAGCCAAATAAATGCAAAGAGGCTCAGAGAAGAATGTGATCTGAAGAGCAGGGATAGAATACTTGATTCTCATGTGGGTGTGATGGTCAGAGAGAACCCTATTGCAGCCATTCACAATTTTAAAAGTAGTGAATCTCTTCTTTCTCGAGACTATGAGGGTAAGGAAAATCTGCACACCTCTTTGAGACAGAACTATGTGGAAATTAAGCCAGGGTCCTCTTGTGGCGGTCACTTAGAAGTGGGAAGTACAGTTAATGTTACTCTGTCATATGTTGAGAATCCTAGTTGTTTTTGGTGTCAGTTAAGTAGAAATTGCAATGACCTTGAGGAACTAATGGATGAAATTCAGCAGCATTGCAAGAATTCATCCCAGCCACATGTTTGGCCAAATCTTGTGTGTTTAGCCCAGTATTCGGAGGATAAAAAATGGTACAGGGCTTTAATAGTTAGTGAAGGAGTTTGTGCAGAGAAAGTAGAAGTCATATATGTTGACTATGGCAACAGAGAGCAGGTGTGTCTAACAAAGCTCCGTGCAATTAATGAACGCTTCCTTAGGTTAGAGGCTCAGGCATTCAGGTGCAGCCTTTACAACTTAATCCAACCCAATGGTCAGAATCCTTTTGCTTGGGATGAAGAAGCAATTCAGGTTTTTCGTCAGTTTATTGTTGACTCATCATCTGACCTTGACCTGAAATGTACAATCTTTGCCTTAGCTTCAATAAATAAGGACCTGTTTAACATTGTAGATTTAATCACACCTTTTCAGAGTGCTTGCCAGTTTCTCACGGAGAGAGGTGTAGCCAGACGCTTATTTCCTCAAAGGCATCTGGAATCTTTGGTCCAGCTTCACTCTTTCTATTATTCTAGTCATGGTATCAAAATTGGGAGTGAGGAAGACGTTTATATTACGCATGTTGAGAATCCATGGACATTTTACTGCCAGCTTGAAAGGTGTGCAGATACCTTGGCACAGCTGGCTGATAATATCAGTTGCCTGAGTGAGAGAGTGACCAGCACAGGAACCTTGGGGAAGTCTGGAACCCTGTGTCTAGCAAGGTACTCTGACAGTCAGTGGTACAGGGGAGTAATTATAGAAAGACAGCCTAAGGCTAAAGTCTTCTTTGTGGATTTTGGGAACACAGAGACTATAGAGACAGATGATCTGCTTATTTTACCCAATGATGCTTCTGATATCTTGCTTGTGCCAATGCAGGCCATAAAGTGTTCTGTGTCTGATGTAGCATCTGTTTCCAAAGAAGCTGCAACATGGTTTAAGGAAACTGTCCTAGAAAGGAGATTAAAAGCAATAGTGGTAGCAAAGGACTCTGATAATACACTGCTGGTTGAGTTGTTTGATAGAAACACTCAAATTAATATGAAACTGAAAGAGCTGAGCCTAAACAGTGCACGACTGTGTAGTCAAGTACACAATGAGACTTCGTGCTCTAGAGGTACAGATGGGAATGAGAGGGCTGAGACTGCCGAGTCCCCCTTAAATGCAGGTAGGCCTCTTGAAAGAAAAATATGTCGACCTGAAGCCCAACAAGAACAAGGGAGCAAAAGGCACTTCAAAGAAATTGTAAACCTTTTCCAGCACTCCATGAAGGGAGGTGAGGCAGCTGGATTACTAGAACGTGGTGAGATGCTTAGCAGTAAGAAGGATGCTGTTTTGTTGAATAAAGCAGGGGAGGAGTCTCTGTTTTTTTCCCAGATGGATACACTGTCAGATACTAAATCTGATGCTGAAAGCAGGTGTATAATGCTTAAAAATGCATCTGATCTACCACCACAGAAGATAGTGCCAGCTCTTAAAACCTTAGTGTATGTGTCTTATGTCTGTGACCCGCAGGATTTTTATGTTCAACTAGGGAGCGATGAGGTTCAGCTTAACAACATTTTAGAAATTTTAAACGATGGGGAATCAGTGAAGGACCCTTGTGGACAGCTTTTCCAAGCAGGAGATTTAATCAGTGCTGTTTATTCAGAAGACAGCCTGTGGTATCGAGCTGTAGTAAAAGAGAAGACGTCGGACAATTCGATACGGGTACATTATATTGATTATGGTGATACTTCCGTGATTAGTGTTGATCAAGCACGCAGGCTCCCTAAGAACTTGTCATCTATTCCAGCAATGAGCATTCGCTGCTTCCTAGGTGGACTCAAATGCAAAAAAAATGCAGACTGGACAGAGAAAGCAGTGTTTTACTTCACCAAAAGAACAAGTGAAATCCTGCTATCGTGTGAATTTGTAAAGAAGGTTGAAGATAAATGGGAAGTTATTCTCAGTGACCATCAAGGTATAATAACAGTGGATTTAGCTGATAAAGATCTTGCAAGTAGAGAAAGACTCTTCTCAAGAGAAAAAATTGGCAGAAGAGAGAACCATGACATGATCATTGGCTGTGAGCCTTTGCCTCCTCAGGTACAAAATGAGATTTCCTGTGTAAGTGATTGTAAATCGTTTAGCTGGAAATTTCCAGAGGCTGGTCAGACTTTAAAAATTTATGTGACAGTGGTAAATAGTCCAGGATACTTCTGGTGTCACCGTGCTGATACCAAAGATGTGAGCTACATTGAGAAAAAAATACAGGAAGCTGAAAAGCTTGGACTAAGCTCTCTGAATGATGGCAAGTCTTGTATGAAAGGTGGTGATACTTGTCTAGCAAAATACAGTCAGGATGGGTGGTTCTACAGAGCTCAGATCAGCAGTGTGAATGATGGCAGTGTGGTTGTTAGACACGTGGATTACGGAAGCGAGGAAAGCGTCAGCCTGGAGATGATCCGACAGATGCCATGTGAACTGCTCGGAGTACCTGGGCAAGCGTTTGCTTGCTGTCTATCAGGTTTCAGTCCGTCAGACGGCTCATGGCTTACTGAAGCAAGTAAGAAGTTTTATGATATGACTGAAAACCTTGTATTAGAAGCTGAAGTGGTAGAAATTCGGGAAAGTAAAGATTCTGAAGTCCCTCTGTGTGTTGTCAAGCTGGAAACTTCTGGCAGTAGTATTAATGAAGAGATGAAGCCCTTTTGGAAGGCTAATAAAGAAACTGGTGACAGTGCTTTCTCAAACCTTTGCAAGCCCCTAAAGGAAAACAGAAGTTCAAACAGTAATTTGGATCTTTGTCTCAACAAAGAAACTACTGCTGTTAGTGGATTAGCTCAGGAAGAAAGTGAAAGTGCTTTATTTTCTTCTGATTGTTACCTGGGTGTAACTTCTGAGTGCTCAGAAACTGCAGAAGCAAATGTGTCAGTGGGAGCTGCCAGTGGGAAGGTGGATGATGGATATGAAATAAGAGAGCGTGAGAACAGTTTTGATAAAGAGACACCTCTGTCTGAAGGTGACAGTGATAACAGTATGCTACTGGAACCAATGAGAAGCTGCAGCCCTCATATGGTGGGGAATGGAATAAAAGCTGCAGAACAAGACCTGTCCAAAATACTGTTTGGAGAAGAGGCTGAGCAGAAAGCAGAAGGGACAGGCAGTGCTCCAGCAGCCGGCCTTTTCCTAGGAAAAGAACAAGAACTGCAGGGATTGCCAATGCTTCAGGCACAGCCATCTGCAAGCAATGGAACTGAGACATTAGGAGAACTGGATCCATTAGGAATGCACTTACCATGTGATGATCTAAACAAGTTTTTTCAGAATCTAGAGGGAGTTTCAGAAAAGTCCCCCTTTAATGAAGGAACAAAGGAAGCACTGGAAGCAGAGTCACTTGAAATGCAGGCAGCGTCAGGCAGTGAAGCAAGAGAGACAGTGTGGGAGCAGGAATTGCTGGAGCTGCCAGATGTGAGGCATGAGACAGGGCAGTTGACAGCTCTGAACTGTCTTGAAATTTTACCATTACTTAATGAGAAAGAAAACTTGGTGCCTTCAGTTACTGGTGCCTCTACTGACAGAGAGAAGTCAGTAGAGCTGATTCCATCTGATGTTCAGCCTTCCTTGGAAGAGAAGACCAAGAAACTGCAAGTGAATTTGTCTGGAATTCATGAAGAGGAAGCTATACTAGATGATTGGATGGAAGCAGACCCTCCTTCCCTAAGGCTGTCATCTTCTCATGGTAGACCTGAGAAAGAACTGCACCAGAAGATGCATGACAAGCAGTCGATGCTAGGAGCCCAATTTGAGCCCTTTCTGGAACTGGTGCTGCCTGATGTTCAGCCTCCTCAGGGAGACAGGGAGGAGGACTTGGTAAGGCTAGAACATGCTGTGCTACAGAGTTCTGCAAATAGTGGAAGTCAATTTTCATGTCTTTTAAAAGACTCAGCGAATCAAAGGCCTGTTTTTGCTGTGAAATCATGTGACTGTAAAGTTGAGAAACATAAGGGGTGGCAGAAGAAGCAAGATGACTGTGTGGAAGAATGGATGGAACACGACTTCACTGACTCATTTAAAGAGAGTGGAAATATATGCATTCAGTCTTTAGGCTGTCAGCCTGGGGAAGATGAAAAGCAAAATGAGAACTTGGCTGACAGCAGTGCAGGTAAAGTATCTGATTTGAAAGAGTTAAATAATCAAAATGTTGTGCTCATTCAAACATGAAAATAGCTTTCTTGTAAAAAGCCTTTTATTCCCCAATAAGATAATGTATTAGTGTTAATGCTTTGGTGGGTTAAGGACAGCAGACCAAGTGTAGTATCTCATGAAAAATGTGACAGGCTAACAGCAGTTAGTCTTACTTGGGAAGATTAATGATTTTGAGTGGAAATCCATTTCTGAACATGAAGCGCATTTGCAAGACTGTTTGGGATGACAATTTTTTTACTTTCAAATACCAAGTAGTTTGAAGGGAGTGGGGCAGGAGTGTTTGAAGCATCTGAGGGGTTTTTGAGGGTTGGTTTTTGTGGGGTTTTGTGTTTGTTTTGTTTTTTTCTCCCTCCTTCATTGGTAAATTACCTTTTCTTGTAGCACACCAAGACTATCCCTGTAATCTGAAGGGCTTTGCTGTTGGTTCCAAATGTGTGGTGTGGACTTCTCTCAAATGGTGTGATGCTCGCATTTTGGAGGTATCTGAGAATGGTACCAAGGTAAGTATTCTGTGAATATTCTTTCTGCATTCTTATGATTTGGTCCTTCTCTAAACCCTGAAAAAGATTTTTAAAACTTCTGTTACAGAATTTAAGCATTGCAAATGCTGATTCTTAATTTATAGACTAGAGAGAAACAGCATTGTCTCAAACTGAGTTGATGATACATGTCAGCACTTGATGTTCCTTTCACATCTTTTCTTTTATTGGCTGGGAATATTGAAGGATGTTGTTCCAGTTTGAGACACACATATGTGTGTGGTTCTGTCTGGCCTGCAAGTTAGTGTTCTGCAGTGGAGCTGTATTACCATTAAATGTTCATGAAATTTGACATTATTTTACTGGTGTTTTAAGGAGTTAGTGCTAGAGCAGTAGAAACTTGGGAAGAAACTCAAATTATACTGCAAGTAATGATGAATCCACAACTATTCCTGCTTCAGTGAAGTGTGTATTGCATTAGTGGTTGGTGGGAATTAACTTTAACAGTAGAGAATAATGCAGTGAGCTGCCTTGTTCTACTGCTGTTTAAGCTGGGGGATGAATGAGATGTCTTCCTTCAGTCCAGGGGTAGCCTGTGTTGATGTACACACTTGCACAGACATTATACTTCCATAACATGACCTCTGAGTTATAATTTAGGATTGCAAATCCAAAAGATGGTTACATGAAAACATCCTTTTGGAAGATTGAATGTCTGAAGTTGTGGATGCCATTGCTTGTGCTTGGGTGTCTAAGCTCAGCTGCATTCAGATGAGGGGCAGTGTCAGGGATTGTCATGTAATGATATCCCTATCATCAGCTTCCTTCTGGTTCTGATCTAGTCGGTGTTTTGTAGCCTTTTTCTCACAATGCTTGGTTTAGGAGCCTAGAAGAGCCTTGAGCAGCCTCAGTCACTACATTCAGTTTTTTTTAGAGATCAGCTTATTCTTCTTTGCAAGATCCAGAGCTTCTCAACACCATCTCAAAGGCACAGAGTCCTCAACTGTGTTTTCCTACTGTTGTGTCTTGTTTAAGTGTATTACTGCTGTGCTAGATCCACTTTGGCTCTGTCTGTACAGGTTTTGAACCTCTGCAGTGGCAATGAGGAGATTGTGCATCCTGAGAACGTCTGGAACGGAATTCCTGACCAGGCTCGCAGGTCATCTGAGGTATGGCAGTGTGATAATGGACTGGGAAGGACAGCACTAGTTTTTAGAAAGGCTGCTAACTAACTGCTAAATCATGAACAATCTTCTATTATGGAGTAATTAGGAAAGAATAGTAAGGTTTTCACCAGTGTTCTTCATATAGTACCCACCGGTGAATTGAAAGACTTGTGTCTGAAGGCCAAAGCTCAGGTCATGAGCCATGCTACTGATGATAACAGCATGAATTTCCAGTTTGTTCTTCACATGCAGCCTTTGTATCAAAGTGAAAAGTGGGCAGAAGACTAATGTAGTGAGTTATAAGGGGGGAAAACAAATAAATTGGAGTCCAATAGTGTTGATGTAAGAAGTTAGTCTAGTATTAAAGGAAGCACCTCAATTGAAGTCTTGGCAATAGTGCCAGCTTCCTAACAGGATCCCTTTTTGTGTAGGCATTAACCCCTGCAACAGAAAACTTGCAGTCCTTACCAGAGGAGTCCTTACTTCAAGGTAAGTCTGTTTTAAGCCCCCTGCATGGGTTGTGTACTCTGTGTTTGAATGGTTTCTAACTGTCTAGGAAATGCTTTATTTTAGAGAACACAGTTGAAACACTAATTTGAGCTTTTGTAGTTGATACTGTGGCTGGGATTTTCTTGATAGCCTTAGCTTATGTAGTGTCTATTTAAGGGTGACTACATGCAGTGAAAGCTGCTGTGTCTGGATTACAAGCCAATTTAGTATTTATTTATTTGTTCATCTAATGGATTGAGCCTCATGGAACAGCTGGGGTGGTTCACCCAGTTTAGAGATTTTGGCAGGGTTTTAAGCCTTGCCATCAGCATGCTGTTCTTGGTCTTGTTTCTGAGGCAAGGTGAGCAACTGCTATTAGTTTAGTTTAAGCATTTGAGTGCCCCAGTCCCATAATCTATAAATTTAAATACCATTTTAGTTGTTGTAAGGATAGTTTGTTACTTTATTGTTACTTAAAAATTTTGAAGTGTTACTGGTAAACGCCTCTTCAGTGTAACAAATAAATAGTACAGGTTCTTTTTGTTTATATGCTATTTTTATAATTATGGAACTGTAGAGCTGTTCTGGTTGAAAGGGGCCTTTCCTGGTGGTGAAAGAAAGCAGAGCTGACTAGATCAGGTTGCTGAGTTCTGGAATCTGTCCAGTGGAGAGTCCAAAACCTGTCTGGGCAACTTGTTTCTGTGGTTGCCCAATGAAGACTAAACTGAGTTGAAGTGAGGATAACATTTGTGCTTTCAGGGATTAATTGGTAATTGTATTTCAGTATAACTACTGGTTTATGAGTAACAAATAAGGAAGCCTGCAACAGAGATCGGGTTGCCTGTTGAGCAAGAAAACAGGTAGCTAAAGAATTCAATAAAATGTTAAAATGGTCAATCTACAAGCTTGCCCTCAATTGCATCACTCAAATGCAGGATTATTGTTGATTTTGTGGATTTTTTCTGTTTTTGAGCACTTTGCATGGAGTTAGTGTATGCACTCTCAGCACCCACACAGGAAAGGTGAGTCAGGGTCATGCATCTACGTGTCCCAGAGCTGGAACCTCTGCACACACTGCCACTGCCTGGAAAGGCAGTTTGTGTAGGAGGTACTCAGGGTGCAAAAACTCCAGCAGTGGTTTATGCCAAGCCCACTGAGGGATGGAGTAACTTGAATTCAAATGAAATCTGGGAGCACTGCTGCTTCATCTTCTTGGGCACTTCTGCTGTTTCAGCTGTTTTATCTTTGTATCAGTATAGTCTTTTAACACAGTCCAATATGTCAGTGGTATTTAGTCTGAAGCCCTGTAGTGCTTTTGATCTTAATGCCCTTATACACACTTATAGAAACATCTTGATGGGTCTAATCTGTGTTTATTCCCTATAGAAAAGCAAACTGACTGCAGTAGCAATTTAGCTGAAGATCCTCATGTCCTCCAGCAGTTCTGAAACCAAGTGACACGTTGACCACGTGAAACTGAACAAGTGCCTGTGTATGAAATGTTCCCATGAAAATGTGTTTATGAGAACAAAAATACCAGCAGAGCATTGAGTGGCTTATTTTTTCTACCTAACTGACCAAATACCTGTCACTACTGAACTTCCCTGTAAAGGAATAGTGTTGGCAGACTGTTAATTTTAGCTTGTTTTCTTACAGCTGTTGTTGCTAGACTCTTACTGTTAGCTTGTTTCTTATAGCTTTCATTTCCTAAATAAGAATTTGCCTCTTGACTGGCATTTTTTACTGACTGGGGGGGTGCACTGATTTGTATGGAGTTCTTGGTGGGTGGTTCTTCAACAAAAGTTTTTTGTGAGTTTCTGTATATGCTACTGTGTTGTACAGCACTGCTTTCTGATGTTTGCTTTTGGAATAGTTGAATTGTTAAGTGGGATTTTTTTTGGTTTTTTTTTTTTTCAAAAAAAAAAAGTTGAGAGTATTTTTGGGGGGTAGGGGTGGGAGTTGTTTTTTTTCTCCATAGGGGAACATAGCTGTTTTGGGTTGAAGTCTTGCATTTGGTGCTGTTCTAAAGCAATGGAAGAAGCTGGAATAAAGCTTTGGCTGGCAGATACTGGTTTGTTAATGTGATTTAATGACTTGTGTATGTTCCTGTGCAGAAGTCCAAATGCTGCGTGCAGTCACTGGTTGTGTTTTGACCCTTACCAGCTCTCTAGAGCACTGTGAGCTCTGGTGAATGTTTTGAGACATTAATTGCCCTTAATTATTTGAACTTGCTGCAATTGTACTAATGAAAGATGAAGCTTTTCCTATAAATATGAAGAAGACTCAATGAAATGGTTTTGCTGCCACATGTGTGCAACATGCTAAGGACATGACCTGCAGGTGTTTTAAGGAGATCTCACCTTTTATTCTCCTTCTTCAGGTGTTGAAAAGGGGGTGCTGTTTTGCAGTGGTGTTCCAGGCTCCTGTATACACAGCTGCTCCCTCCTCTTCAGAAGCTGTGGATTTTTCATACTGAAGTAAGGACTTAGGAACCCAGGCTGGCTGATAGTGAATCTCACAGTAGATCTCAAGTGTTAGTATTGACTCAGTAAGACAAACACGTTTATTTGCTTAATAGAGACAATACACAGCACTAGGCTGGGGAGAATTTAATTAAATTCTGAAAGACAGGTCTTAGGTGATATTGCAATCTCATTTTAAGATCACAGATTATGTAAAATACTTAATTACACTGTTAATTTCTTAATTTGTTTGCTTCAGTGGTTTTGTTTGTAACATGATTTTGAAACGAACAGAATTTAGAATACATCCTTCCACGGGGCAGCTTCAGGCAGTTCTGATCCAAAAAGCAGAGCCTTGAAGGCCACCCAGGTGGCTGCTGACAGTCTTTGTCCAGGTATTACCACTGCTGTCTTTATCTGCCAGTGGGAGCCAGCTGTGTCACCTAGAGACCATTGTGAGTACCTGGAGAAAGCTGAGTGTCTGGGGAGTGTTTACTACCTGGAGAGCTCAGGAGCTGAAGCAGTGCTAACAAGGACCATGTGAAGGGCACTGTAGAGGTGCCAGATCTGTACTTCCCCTGCACTCTGACTGTGTTACAGTGGAAACACAGACAAGGGAGAAGCTGCTGGAACTTTGCAGTTACAGTTCCTACAAGAGAGACCCATTGAAAAGCTTTTGAGATATAAACATAATCCTCTACATATGGCACTAAAAACATCCTACATTTAAGTGGATTAAGCTCCTGTGAAGAGTCCTGCATCTGGACTTTCTCTGCTGTCAGCAGAACTCTTTCCTGTAGCCTTTACTGTGACTTATTTTAATAAGACAGTTTTGAAGACCACCCTCCACAGGCATCTCACACTCCCAACTGTTGTGGAGCACAGCTGAAATACTTAGTATCTAAACAGGAAAGTGGTGGTTTGTGGGGGTTTTGTTTTTTTTTCCCTTACCCTACAGTAAAGGTTTTCTGGATGCCAACTGACGTAAGGCTTGGTAAACCAACCTGTAGCTGAACTCCCTGGAGCTCAATCTGTCTCTCTGCAAACTTGACTCAAGTCAAAACCAGAAAGAGCATTTAAATTATTAAGTGATATCTCCCAAGCTGCCTACAAAGCAGAAGTTACCCTGTTACAGTATTTCAGAGCATCCCACTAACTCATTTGAACAGCAACCTCTGTTTTTATGATTATGTAACTTAATGCCTTGTCTTTTTTTTTTGTTCACACCCCAAAAGCTTTGTAGGTGTTTAATGCCACCACATGTCTGAGCAATGTCTGACCAATATTAGTGTCTTGATGTCCATGGCATTTTCAGTGCTTCTCTGTATTCCTTATTCAGGTTCAGCTGGAGATGTGTCAATATTGGTTCCAGGGATAACATTGGGTCCTATGCCATCCACAAGAGAATCCCACCTATCAAAATCCTTCTTAAGACCTGTAAGATGGGGGACAGAAAACCCAAGTGGCCATGAGCTAAGTAACTAGCTTTTTGTAAAACTACACTGAATAATGAAATCAACTTGGCAAAGTAGGGAAGGAAAAGTGTTTTAAGGAGGAAAAAGTGATACTCTAGAATTTTTGTACCAGAACAAAATGTCAGTGATTTTCCTCTGAGTTGCTAAGATTATAAAAGTAACTGACAAACCTCTAGAAGAAGTCTGACTTATTTTTTTCCACTGACACACTTCTTTTGATCTTGTTTTAAACTGAATGGTTATATAAAAAGCTTCACAGACATTAAATATTAGTCAGCTTCATACTTTGCTGTAAACAGATACTTACTCAGATGTTTCTGTAGGAAGGCTAATGAAGCATGATTGCTGATATCAATAGCTTCATTTGGATCTATTTCTCCTTTTAATTTGAAAAATCTTGCAATGATTCCTCCACTCACAAAGGTGAAATCAGGAAAACTCTGATGTACTGACCCCCTGCAAAGAGAAAAATGATTGTAAGACTACATTAAATTGCCTGATTAAAAGATGCACAGACTTCAGTCACATCTTGTGCTGTCTTTAGGAGAAGATAAAACAGGGTAATCTCACAATAATGCAAGATTAGCAGGAAATTCTGCCCTAACCACAGAAGGGAGGAAGGTTTGTACATGCTCACTGTAAGTCACTGTAACTGCAACAGCAATGAAGGGTTGGCTTGGCAAAGCATCATAATCAAGTTGTCTCCCTGCTTAGTGGTGCAGGATAGAGCCATCCCTCCCATGGCTGCAGAACTGCCCCCAGAAGGCTGTTTCAAGTATTCAAACGCAGGTGATGCACAAGGCTCAGCACAAAGCTTGTGCCCCAGGGCAGGAATGCACACCTTGGAGTGTCTTAAACTTGGGGTTCCTGGCTGCTTTGAGAGGTCTCTGTCCCCACTGTAGGGGATGTATGGCTAATTTAAACATGCAGTGAAAATCTGAGCCATAAGGAGAGACAATCACACTATCATTTAGGCTGGAAAAGACCTTAAAGATTATTAAATCCAACCATTAAGTCAGCACTGCCATTCCACCCCTAAACCATTCCCTCAGTGCTACATCTAAATGTCTTTTAAACGTGTCCAGGAAAAGAGACTCCCCAACTTCCCTGAGCACCCTGGTCCAATGCCTAACAACTGTTTAAATGAAGAAATATTTCCTAATATCCAATCTGAACTGCCCCTTGTGTGACTAGAGGCCAATTCTTCTTGTTCCCTGGGAGAAGAGCCTGACCTGGTTCCCCTCTCCTGTCAGAGAGCTGTAGAGTGAAGAGGTCCCCCTGAGCCTCCTTTTCTCCAGGCTAAACAGAACCCCTGTTCCCACACCCCCTGCTCCTCAGCCTTGTGCTCTCCAAAGTGGCTGCCTGGCTGCAGTTACCTCTAACTGCACAACTCCAACAACAGCTTCAACCATGGATGGAAATTATGGCTCCAGAGCACTTACTTGATAGTGATCATTTTCTTGTTTGTGTCATGGGAGATGAGCTTCTTAATCTTTAAGATGTTCTCAGCCCATTGGAATTTTTCAGAGTTGATAAAAAGCAGTGGTTGCTGGACGCTGGTTTGGTAAATGTCGTCACCTACAGGAAGCATCCACACATCGAGGGCAATGCCACACCTGCCAAAAACATCTGGATATTGGCACAGAAGCAGAAAGCTAGGAAGTTCTGAACATGCTTTGAGTTGCAAGAGACATGGGAAAGAGAATGTCTCTCTGATACTGAACAGGTAAATTAATCATTTTTTTCAGAATTATCTCTACTCTGGGGGAAGAGAATTAGTCCATTCTTGTTGGTCTCCACTGCCAGGTGCAGCTGGACTCCAGGGTCCCACAGTATCATGATATAGTAAGATGCAGCTGTTACATTCCACCACATCCCCACACTTGGAAGAAGCATGGCTGGAGAAAGCAAGACATGCCAAACAACACTTTTCTTCAGGAGGTAATTAGTAGTTGAGGGATGCTAGTTAAAGTGCCCTGTCCAGACCTCTCAAGAGCCAAATGTCTCTGGCCTTGTTTTGCATACTTACCTGAATCTTATTTCTTTGCTGAGACTTTCAATAACTGTAGCACCACCAAAAGAGTGTCCCATCACAGCTATTCTGCTAGTATCAACAGAATCCTGTCAAAAAAATCCAGGTGCTGTAAGAGACTTTCCCAAACTTACTTTTTTAAAGGGAATTATTTTTTTAGGCATTAGGTCCTATTGAAGTAGGAAGAGCATCATTTCAGCTTCATTACTCTCTATCCAACCTGAGAATATTTTCATAGACCTACAGAGTGATCTTCAGAATACTTTACATGAACCAGTTTAGAAATGGAAGAGGGAAATCAGAAGCATTATTAGGTGTTTAACAAAACGCAGGTGACACCTTCCACTCACCTTTAGGCTGTTCCAGTCAAAGTCTGAATGTAGCACATTCGTTACTTCCTCTCCTGAATTGATTTTAAGAATGAGATTGAGAGCTTTGATACACTCCTGTGCTCTTTGCTGCACCTGGAGGGAAAGAGAGGTTGGGGCAGAGCAGTGAAAGGAATTGTCAGATAACTGCCAGGCTTGAGAGCCCCTTAGACACAGGACTGACTCTGATAGTTCCCCCCCAAGTGTCTGATACAGTACCAACTATTCTGAACTGCAGAACCGAGCCATCCGTTCTGACAAACAACAAAATTTGGTTTGGTGGTGTAAAGAGCTGAAGCTCTTGTGTAGAACCTCTGCATACAGAGGAATTTATCCCTGTAACATGCACCAAAGGCCTTCAACTCCTTTGTCCTGTCACTGCTTAAGAAAAGGGGTTGTGCAAAGGTTTAAGTTACTTCCAAGGAAGGGTGACTCACTGATGCTTCTCAGGCTCACTTGGATGAGCAAATATCATTCTATCACTTGCCCCATCACACAGTAGCCTTGAAACTGTCCTTACAGTGGATAAACCACTAAGAAACAGTGAAGTCCATCCCATTTTTTATCATCCTTGAAAACTGTAGTGAAGCTGTTGCAAAAAAAAAGGTTTTCATTGTTCCATATAAGAACAGTTTTTAACTGGTATGTCAGTAGAAGAAAAGCTTCAAGAAGAACCAAGGGACAGTAGTCGTCTTGGGAACCACACTGTGTAGGCAGCCAACAAGATGTCTGTGCATCACTGAATTTCATATAAATCCCAATCTTCTCTACTTGTGAAATTTGCAGACAACTTATTTTGGAGGTTATAGCACAGATATTACACATTGACAAGCACAGATATTACACATTGACACTCAAGAGTAGGACATTGTACTCATAGAGGAAATGACTCTTGTACTATTGTCCATATGGCCCAGGGAGATAAAGAGAAGCACTTCCCTGGCTGAGTGTTCATTAGTTGGAAATAACACTCCCTTATTTTAAAGGTCAAGCGTATGCTTGGAAAAGCTTGTCATTATGGCCATATTACATTCAATCTGCACTGTTTACATTGCTAAAAAACACCTTCAAGTGTGGTAAAGACTATAAAGCAAACATCCCACTCAGAGCAGCCATGATTCATCATGCTATGGAACAGTAAACGAAAGCTAATGCAAGCCTAAGGCCACACAAACACTTGAGCTCATCTCTGTGTCAGTTTTAGGCTGGGCTGGGCAGTAAAAGTGTGAAGAGAGAGAAGAAACAGAAAGTTGAGTGGAACCAGAAGAGAAACAGATGACTCAGCTCAATAGTGCAACTTCAAGAAAAAGTTTTGTTGAGGGAGCAGTTTATGCTCTGAAGAAAGCATTGTTGGCTGTTCCACCCTCAGGGACACAGGACTCGACCCATCTTTCTGTCTCCCTGAGCCATGGCAGAAGACTGTTGTCCTTGCCAAAGGGAGACTCTGCTAGGCCTAAACACAGCACTGCTGCCACACTTCCAGAGCACAGAGCCAGCCCAGGCACCTGCTTATGGCGCAAGCATCGCTCCTCCTCTCCAGTTTTCAGTTTCCTGTAGTAGATCCACTCCTTCTCCATGTTGGGTGTAGACTCTTCCTGTGACTCAGAAACTGACCTTCTTTTACAGTAATACGTGGCTGAAGCAGATTCATCTCTGTAATACCAAGAGGAGGTTACTTGTGGGTATGCATTCCACTTGGTTTGAGATGAAGTCAGCACAAGTTTTATTAAACAGCACTGCTGCAATTGCAACACAGTGTACACAAACTTTCTAAACAATGCAATAACCCCACCAAAACTCTCATTTCCTCTATATCCTTCACCTACTTTATATTCTAACAATAAGAGATACAAATAGCATATCTGAAGAATAACAGATGATATCTACCAAAGGACTTTTCATTCTGGAGCATATCTAAACAAAATTCCCTTTGTTTAGAGAAGAGTTGAGCTATGGGCAGTGTGGGCAGGGCTGAAAAAGAGAGGTTAGTTTTTCTTCTTTAAAAAATCCAGAAGTTCTTCTTTGGAACAAATAACATTCTGTTCAATGTGAGAAAGTTGCTTTTCATCAGAACTCCAAAATGTTCAGCACACTCACCTGTGCTCCACAGCAGCCACTATAAAGCCCTGAGAAGCCATCTCTATGCAAATAGCAGAATAGATTGTCCTGCAATAAAAACCACACTCTGGTGAGATGTCATTCTTTCAATTCCATTGCACTTTAAATGCTGACAACACTCGGTATACACTAGTCCCCATTCAGTATTTCTTCTCTTTGAATTTGCTACCCAGCAGAGCAAGATTTTGTGTGCCAGGCACCAAAGCCTGTTCACAAAACCTTGGTACTTTTTTACTGTCTATTCAGAAAGGAAAACGCCACTGATTTTTAATAAGTAGCAAACACAGCACTTTGCATCTTCAAAGAGCTGTCCAAAAATCGAACAGCTAATCTTCACAACATCCTTATGGTTGATAAATATCTTCACCTCCATCATACAAAGGGAAGAGACAAATGGAGCTCTGAGTAACCTGGCCTAGTGGAAGCTGTCCCTGCCTACAGCAGAGGTGATCTTTAAAGGCCCCTTCCAACCCAGGCTATTCTATTATTCTGTGACCAACCATACACCAAGCCTGCTGTTGTTTCAGTGAAGGCATAATGACACATGGCAGCTCATTCTTCAAATCTGTTTCAGCTTCACAAGGATCTCACCTCCCTACTGAAAATCTGTTCAGAACCACCCTTGGAGACTGCTGTCCCCATAGAAGCAGTCTCCATAGACAACAAAACCAGTTTGTCAACAAAGTGCAAAATTACCGAAAAGCTCCAAGTCCATGGGAAAACACAAGAAGTGGGTATTTTTCTCCTGGCTTAAAAGCAGCATTTGACTTTGCAGGACAGGTCACTGAACCTACATAAAAATGGAAGTGCACGTCATTATTACTGGAATGAGAGAATGCTTGTTCCTGTGCAAGAGATCCCAAGAATGTAGTGACCACTGATATCAGAGCAATCACCTAAAGATAAGGTACCAAGACTCATCTTTAAAATAGAAGGCAAATATTCTGAAAATACTTTCTATTTGGCAGAAGATACTTTTCTTTTTCTCCCATCCACAGCCTGGCACAAGCTCTACATATCTCTTAAATCTTCATAGTCAGGCATCCAGGTCTTGCTGAGATTCAGACCTTAGGATCTCTCTGACTTTTCTATCTTTGCACATTTCCTTGTGGGATTTAAATCACAACACACAGTGCAGCTTACCTAGAGCAAACTGCCCAGACACTCCTATCCACAGCAGTCAGGCACTGCCTGAGAACTGGGGTCACATTCAGCAGTCTCACTACACAAACCCATCCCACAAAAACACACTTCTTTGCTAATAACTCTTTTTCAGCCCTGCAGCACGAACACCCTGCTCATGGAGCATGGAGGCAGCGACAGGCAAGGAATAAAACCAGAATGAGCCTTACCAACATAGTAATGGAAAAGCCTTTCTCCTACAACTCGGTACATATTAAGGAAGTCAGAGAGTCCCTGATAGTATTCCTTGTCTGGAATCCATCGTGCCTCTTCGATATCTGTGGCATCATGTGCTGGATAATACAGGCGCAAAAAGCTTCCCTAGGATTAGGAAAAATTAAAAAAAAAAATTGGTATTTATTTATATATGTCAGAGAAAATTGAATATTAAAACATTTATAGAAAAGGTTTCAGTTGCAAGAATGCAGCTCAAGAGAATTATGAGAATATCATGAGAAAATTATCATATACAGATTTTCATGCCAATCCTATGTCACAATCTTCCTGTGCCCACGAGACACACATCATCACACGTGGATATTGCACATCACTTTTTCTAGGTTAGCCTAGGGCTTACTAGAAATACTTCATTTAATTAAGTTAATTATTACAAACACTCACTACCTATTTGCTTGATCCAGCAAGATGCTGGATCAAGCTGGATGCTGGATGCTTTTCTTCCATCTTCTTCACTGGGAATGGTTTGATGTTGCATTTTGGTAAGTTTTATAGGGCTGACTGTTAAAGGGTTGACAGAAAATGACCTGAGAGCTGGAGCACCTCTCCGAGCATGACAGGCAGAGAGAAGCCTGGAGAAGATAAGACTCTCTAACGTGGTTGTTGTGTTCTTTCCTAAACTGGGCAGAGGCTGTCAGCAAAGCTCTTGGGCAGCTGCACAGCAAGGAAGAACAATGCATCGCTCTTCCTCCTCACCAAGATGCTCACAAGTCTCTTGTGGTCCATCTTCCTAAACAAATTTTGTTAGCCTGTGTTTCATCTGCCTCTGTTTCTTACCACCAGTTCAAATCATACTGTCTGCACTCCAGGTATCCCAGGAAAGCACCCAAGCTCTCCATGCTCACTGGAACCTTCCATACCCCCTTGTCAGTCTTCTTCCTTCACAGACAGCAGCAATCTACCAATGCACACTGCAAAGCAGACTTCCCAGCAGATGGACTGTGTGCAATTTGCATTCTTATTTCCTGGTTTGCAAGGGAATTTGCAACATCCCATTCAAATTCACTGTCTCACTCCAGCTGTACTTTTGGTTTAGCAAGTTACAATCAGGGCCAAAATAAACATAAGCTTTGAAATGAAGCCTGACTTCTTGAACACTGATTTGTCCGTTTACCAAAAGTTTGTTTAATGAAGCCTGTTTCTATTCACTTATCAAACTTAACCTTTGCCAGAGAGACAATTATGAAAGAACTTTCCTCCACATTGGTAATGATATTAACTTGATCTCAGAATAGTCCCAGTGAACTTCCCTAATGACTAACTGATTACCACAAAGGGGAAGAGGTTCGTTATTTATACCTGAGAGAACTGCAATTGTTCATAATGCTTATGTAAAAAAACCCACACGGTCTGACTGCAAAGAGAAACTCATCACTCCTCTGTGCTGATACAGAGTAAGCTCAGTAAAGGAAAGCATACGAACCATTACAAACTGATCACAAGTCCCACTACACCTGGCTACTCTGAGGAGTAAAACCACAGTGTAAATGCAGGTGTATTCTCTCAAAGGCCAAGAGGATTTGAAATGGAAATTCACAAGCAAGAGATCTCTTGCAAAATTGACATCCTGTTCATGTTCAGTGAGATAAAATCTCAAGAAGACATCTAATCTTTTACCCTGCAGCTGAAACACTGCATAGGCTCATCTCCTAACTCTGCCAAATCCTGTTGAGATCTTTGTGATGAAAACGGCGACAGTCACAGAGACTGCACGTGGAGTGTCCTCAGGAGCCCAGTGCAGGAGGGAGCAGTGCGGTGGGTGGGAAGAACACCCTGGGTCCCAGGAGGACACAGTTTCTCTGCAGCATCTTGTGTGGGAGAGTCAGAAAGGTAAGAACCTTAAGAAGAGGGAGGAATTGGCCATGGGCAAGGCTTGCAGGATAGATCTATCTGGTAAATGCCCAGTAATATCCTACACCAGCGCAGAGAGGAAAGCTCAGCTGAGTGTCAGCATGGAGCACATAGGCAAGACCTTCTGGATGATTTATCTGTAAAACTGCAGCCAGTTGTTTCACTAACATTGTGGCTTAAATCCAAAGGAGAAAGAGTTGAGAGCTTTACCTCAACTGCATTTTCTGTCATCAGGTCTGTACATCCAACTGAGTGTGGTCCCTTTCCTTCAGGGATCCTGTAAAACTTCTCAGTGCTGCTGGTGCTCGACATTTCCATTGGTGCCTTCACCGACAAGCCTGGGGAAAACATAAAGCAAATCAAGAGACTATCATGGCCTTTGTGACCAGATCACTCACACTGAAAGCCAGCATGCTGAAAATCCAAAATTAGGAAAATCAAGATTGAGCAATACAGAAATCTCTTCAGGAGAAACAAATCCCGAATTGTCAACCTGACCTGTTCTACTGGTGATTTTCCTTGCTGTATCCTGAATCCCAAGGAGCAGACAGCACCGTGAACTTACAGAGAAATGGGATGAAACCTTTGGCTGGCGAGGCCGCGGCGGCACTCGGGAGATCTGCGGTGCTACGAACCGAACAGAAGGAGGATTCTGCTGTTCCTCAAGGAAAACCGGCCTGTGCATCAGGGGGAGTGGGATATCACGGAGAAACACAACGCCGCTGCCATTTTCCCAGGAGGAATGACGAATCCCGGATTCGGCCCCTGGCGAGACAAGGTCGGGCAGCCCATGCCGGAGCGGGTGTCGGGGCGGTGTGGCCGTACCTGGGGTGACCCCTCCGCGCCGGGCTGGCCCCGGCGATGCGCAAAGCGAGGGGGAAAGCAGCCGCATCCCGGGCTGGGCTCTATCTGCCGCCTTCTCCTTGGGGAAGGAGACACGGGGCCATCCTTCTCCCGGTACGCCGCCGCCCGGCGCGGCTTCCCCGGGGCGAGCCTGCCGGGGAAGCACTCCCGAGGCGGGGCTCCAGCTGCGATGTCACAGCGGCTCCTCCCCGGAAAAGCCGCGGAGCGGGCGGCCGCTCCACCCCGGAAAGGTCCCTCTCAGGCGGCGGCGCGGCGGAACCCGGTCCCGCGAAGATGGTGCGGAAACTGAAGTACCACGAGCAGAAGCTGCTGCGGCGGCTGGACCTGGTGAACTGGGAGGCGTCGGGCGGGAACCTGGCGGAGGTGCGGGCGCTGCGGCGGTACCGGGTGGGCCGGCGGGAGGACTACGTGCAGTACAAGGCGCTGGCCCGCGCCGTGCGCGCCCTGGCCCGGCGGCTCCGCGACCTGGGCCCGGCCAGCGCCGCCTTCCGCGCCCGCTGCGCCGCCGCGCTGCTGGAGAAGCTGCACGGGCTGGGGCTGGTGAACAGCCGGCACTCGCTGGCCGTCTGCGAAAGCCTCTCGGCCGCCGCCTTCTGCCGCCGGCGCCTGCCCTGCCTGCTGGTGAAGCTGCGCATGGCGCAGAACCTGCGCCACGCCGTCACCTTCGTGGAGCAGGGGCACGTCCGCGTGGGGCCCGAGGTGGTGACAGACCCCGCGCTCCTCGTGCCCCGCGCCGTCGAGGACTTCATCACCTGGGTGGACGCGTCGCGCCTGCGGCAGAAGGTGCTCGACTACAACCAGGAGCGCGACGACTTCGACCTGGCCGCGTAGGACTGCGCGGCTGCCCTGCTGCCCTGCCTCACAGGATGCACACACCGATAAAACCACGGCAGTGCAACCACGGGACATTCACACACCTGCAAAGGGACCCAGAAGGAAACTGTGCTCTTCCAGTGTCGTACTGACCTGCTCCTGGCTCCCTTTCGCAGCTAATGGTTCCATTCATCCATGCAGAGGAACGTCCTTTACACACCCGCTGCTTCAAGAATACATCCAGTGGCCCAGCTCCATCATGATCCCTGGCATTCCCAGCTTCACTGTCAGCCCAGCAGCTCAGCTCCACCATCGTCATCCCCAGTGCGCCCAGCTCTATCATCATCCCTGGCATGCTGTCCTTGTTTAGGACATTCTCCCCCCCCCCTTTGCTCTCAGATCCAGTTTTAAAGGTTAAGAACTTATTTCTGGGCTAAACAAATCATAAAGTCAGCCCAGGACACAGCTCAGCCCCATCATCATCCCCAGTGTGCCCAGCTTCATCATCCTTAAAAGTGCATCTCCATTATCTTTACATCCCATAAAGCAAAAGTTCTTGGAAAAGTCTCTGCCCAATTGCAGGAGAGGATTTTGGTCAGGCTTAAGTGCTTGGCAGCTTAATAGCAGCTGCTGGAAGGGCTTTTAAGCCAAGCCAAGTGGCTGTTTTAAGACTGAGTTTAGCAGCTTCTCTGCTCTTTTTCTAAGCAGCTTCTCTGCTCTTTGTCCTTGTTCCTCCTTCAGCTGTTGAATGCTCAGGAATCAGAGTTACTTCTGGAAGGGTTTTCCCTTGATATCAAGGAGGGAATGTGGGGATTTCTGGGGGTCAGCCTTAAACAAGGCCAAATACTGCATTTCTGGAACTGTTAAAGTTTTAACCAAAACCAAAATTAAAACAAAAACTAACAAAAAACTTTATCGTCATGTGAAGTTGTAAAGGGAAGTTTGATGTTTTGATTTCAATATCTTCTGTGTGGGGTTCCATATGACTATTAGGCATCATTTATGGAACAGGATCTAACTGAGGAGGTGTTGGAACAAAAGCTGATCTAACCATAACTGCAGATTTGGGGGAACTTTTGCATTTAGCACACTAGCCAGGGGCTGTTGGGTACTTTGTTCCCTTTTGATAAAAAAAGCAGAGAAACAAAAATAAAACTGTTGGGGTTTTTTAGCTGGTGAAGAAATACGTGGATTCCTTTATAATATAGTTTCTTGAGATTTTTTATTCTGATTTTTAAATGTTCCAGTGAGCCCTATTTGCCACCTTTCAGAACTTTTTTAAAAAAAATTTTATGTAACTTATGCAAGTCTGGTTTTATTTTAATAGCTAAGAATGCTCTCTTTCCCTTACCCAGGACTATGAAAGGATTTGGCAGTAGGTTTAGAAGCAGAGCTGTGACTGTCCATCCCAAATCCAAAGAGCTGCAGTGCAGCTACTGTCAAAGTTCTGGATTTGGATGCCTTAGTGTGGCTTTTTTTGAACAGAAAAAGTGTCCAGGTGAGGTGTGTTTTGGAGGTATTGCATGACCAGAGTCTATCACCAAACATTATGTCGGGTTTTACAAGGCAAACAGAATGTTTACATTTCTTCCCAATCTCATAAGCCAGCTGTATTAAGCAAAACAATTATTAAAGCAATAATAGATATTAAGAAAAGGACACTTTGCCTACTACTGCTGCTCGTACTTTATTTCAGTAATCATAACCTCAACAACATCTTAACCTTCTTTTTAAGAGTGTGCACTTTGCTTATGGTAAGAAATGCAAACTGGAAAAAAGTTTCATGCCTGAAGCCTTACTTTCAAACATTTTCCCAGCTTCCCTTTTCTCTAGAACAATGCCATTATTTCTTGGGAAATTTAGAAGGTGCCTGATTCAGGTGCAGGTAAAAACAGTGCTTTTGCTGTGCCTTACTTTTTTGAGGGAATTTAAGTAACAGCACAGGACTGTGCAGGGCATTTTACTAATGAGATGCTAAACTCCTGCTCTGCCCAGTGTGTTCAGCCCTTGAAGGAACTGCAGAAAAGGAAATACCAAAAATCCAGCCTCTAAGCCTCTGCAGATTACATCATTAGCCCATTCCTTTTGTATTAAACCAACTTTCTATCTTTCATCTGTGCACCTTCAGCATTTGCAGCAGAAATAACCCTGTAGGCTGTTAAGCAGTAGAAATTGATTTCCCTAGAATTATGTGGGATAACAGCATCCATCCCCTGCTATCCTCCTGTGGTACTGGAAATCAAATTCTTATGTTCTCTGAGAAATCAGGCTGTGTGTTTATATGTTTATGTGTTTTAAGTCTGGAATTTCTTAACTGTGCTGGTTGTACAGTAGCTGAGACCTGAGATGAATGTCCTGCTCCTCAACTTTTAGCAGCTGGAGTCCTTGCACACCCCTGACTTGAGCTGGGTCTGCTTCCAGTATGATAAACAGATAAAATGGAAGTTCCAGCAGCACAGCCACATTCTTGCTGGTGATTACAACCAGGGAAATTATGGCTTTCTCATGTTCCATGGTGGTTTTGCCTTTAGTTCCTGGGTTTGGATTTATTTTCCAGAGCTGACATGCTGTGGCTGCTGCTGGGTGGTTCCTGCAGTTCTGGAGCTGGGGATTGAAAAGGCACAGGAAGTAGCTCCGACAGCCTTTCCCAACACTTGAATAAACATGGAGGCTTTTGTTAAATTCCAAGGCTGATCCAATGTCAGTAAAAATTGGCACAGCTCCCCTGGGCCTGTGTGAACTGGCATGAGGATACAATCTAACATTGCCCTTTTTTGGGCCCAGGTCCTTCAAACTCTCCCCTGCACTGCTCCGGGGACTTGCAGCAGAACTTATGCCTATGAAAGTAACAGGATGGGGTCCTGGGTGTCACTGTGCTTCCTCCCTGTACCCTCTGAAGTGATGTTCCTCAGGCACCTCAATATCTCCATGAGTCTCGTGGGAAGTTGCTGCTGCAAGACAGGATGGTGGTGGTGGTGATGGGGCAAACTCTCTCCATGCCTGACAAAACTTGGTCACTGCCACCTCCATATGTCCCTTGTCCCAGGAGCTGGGGGGTGCAGGTGCACCAGCTTTCCCAGAAAAGGAGAACAGGGCTGCAGGGGGTTCTGGAAAGTGCAAAAGCCATTGGCAAACAATGAGCAGTTTCCAGGCAAAAGCTCTCACTTGGATAGTGGGCAGCAGGAAAGGAGGTTTTACCAGGGCCTGTGTTTTTAGGTTTGAGGCAGTGGGGGGGTGGTGTTCTCTTTTTTTTTTTTTTTTTTTTTTCCCTTTTATTTTTCTCTCTTTTTGGTTTTTTTTTGTTTTTTTTTTTTTTTTTCTTCTGACCTTGGCTTTCCCTTTATTTGAAGGCTGCCAAAGCAGAGAAGCTTAGGCTGAGGAATGTGGGGGAGCTGAAGGACAGAGCCCTTCACACTGACGCCTTTTGTGCTGCAGTGTGTAAAAGGCTGAGGCTGTCACTGAAATGCAAATGTGTGGTTTTTCACTGTTCTGAGCTCCCTTTTTTTTCCCAGTAAACAAGCAGGCTGCATATTTTAAAGGCTGCTTCCATCTGACATTTTGGTGTGAATCAGTGGTGACCTCAGTCAATCACTCACAACACATCACCATGAGCCTAGGTGCTGAGGAAGGATGATACATCCCCCTTCTCAAGATGGGAAATGGAGACTGAGAAGCAAAGGTGGAACTGGGCAATTCCCAAGTTTTTGGGTGATGGTCCCACATCCTAGGCCAAGGCCTCCTAGCCTTGCTGAAGGGCACTTCTCCATGCTCATCTCTGCAGCACCCCCCAGTAAGAAACCCCATAGCAGATGGAAGTTTCACTGTCCCTTTTTTGAGCTCTGAATAATGTTTTAAATACATCCCCTGACAGATCTGACCCTGGAGATTGAACCAAAGAGCCATTTCTCATCACCAGGGCATGGGATCACCTTAGTCCCTACCCCAGAAGCCAAAACATTTCAATATTCACTGGGTCTGGGGGATTATTATCTTAAGAGTTATGTCAATGTTTACCTGAGAGCCTCAGCTCTTGTCCCTGCCTTTAAATGCACCATTTTAGGCAGTGAAGCATCTTTTCTGATTCAGTGAAACATTTTCTTATTTCAACCACTGCTTGCTGGTTTGGGCCTGCAGGAAGACTTTGTAGTGGGAAACCTGCCTGCTGGGAACCATCCCCTCTCACTTCTCTGCAAGTGCCACAGTCTCTTCCTCCTTCATATCAGCTGATTTTGAAGAGAAAAAGTCTTTCATTCCCAGCAGGCAGAGAGAGGGTAGGCCACCCATTAATGACAAATGGAGATTCTGAGCATGTCCCATTCCTGCTGGAGCTGCTGTTAGGGGATCCCATGTGTCCCCAGCACGGTGTCACCACAGTTTGATCCCACGTGTCCCCAGCAGTAAGTCACCACAGTTTCTGGGCTGCTGTGAACACGTCAGCGGGGTTGGTGAGTGCAAGCCCAGGCAGCACCACCACCCTGGATCCTTACCCAGAGGAGCCACCACCTGCTGCTCCTGGGATTGCTGTGTCACAGGGTAAAGTACAGGCAGGCTGTTCCAGTGGGTCCCTTTGGCTGACACAGCAGTCCTCAGCTTGTCCCTTGTACCTGAGCTTGGGCTTAAAACACACCAGGGGAGCCACGTCCTAAAAGCACCTTCTCTTCCCACCAGCTTGAATAGCAGCTGGGGTGCAGGGTCCCATGCATGTACCTGGATGCTGGGTTTTGGGGAGGTGAATGCAACGCTAGCAGAGCACTCAAACCTCCACCTCTTTGTTCCTCTCAGCTTCCCAGAAGAATTTAGGTGGGGGAGGACTGCTGGAAGCCACCTAGTCCAAACACCTGCTCAGAGCAGGGCACACATGGGGCTGCCTCAGGTCTGCATGTCTCAGTGCTGGACACCTGATGCAGAGTTTAATCACCCTCACTATGGATTATATTTTCCCCTTCCATTTAGTGGGAGTTTTCCCTGCTGCAGCCTGGGACTGCTGCTTCCCATCCCCATGCTGGACACAGCTGTGTCGGTAGGTGTGTTACATTTCCCTGAATGCTGTCCACACATGGACAGGTGAAGGGACATGTCCCCCGTTACCCCTCTCAACTTATCCGGAGTGAATGCCACCCTTCTACAGGGACGCACGGGGATTTGGGGCCGGATAAGGGGCTGGAAGGAAGGAAGGAAGCGATCCCTCGAGGGCTGGGGACAGGGAGTGGGAGCAGCGAAGCTGTGTGATGTGCTGCGCAGAAATTACTCAGCTTATTAAAATCCCCCTCACGTCACCATTGCTCCTCCCCGTGCTCTCCCCAGACCCTTTTCTTGCCCTTTGCAGGCCTTCACGTACCTGTGCGGTGTCCTGGCTGTCCCCTGCTCCCGTCCCGCTGTCCAGAGCAGCAGGATGTCCCCTCTGGCCGCTCACGGCCCTCCGGAGCCGGGCGAGCAGCGCCTGCTCCCACGGGCGGCCGCCTCTGTCGCAGGCACGGCGACTGCAGGGCTCTCCCCGAAGGGGAGGGACCAAACTTTGCCTTAGTTTTCAGCTGAGACAATCTTTCTGGGAGAAATCTTCCCTGGGCCTGGAAAACAAGTTTCTGGCACGGAGCCATGCCCAACAAAGCCTGCGCGTCCCAGCGGAGCCCGCGGCTGCCGAGGTGCTGGGCCGTGCCCCGGTATGGCAGGGACAGGGTCATGTGTGGGCTCCTTGTGTGTGAATTCTGATCTCCCGGCTGCGGCTGGGTCAAGCAAGAGGAACCCCAGGAGAAAGTTCCCCCGGATGGGTTGCAACACCCCGTGGAGGAGCTGCAATGCCTGTGGCCGGGCGAGCAGCAGGGGACGGCGCTTCGGCTCAAGGTTGTGCTGTAAAAATACAAATCTTCTTCTCTGTCCTTTTGAGAAGGGGGTAACCACAGTCTAGGGAGGCAGATCCCACTTCTGGGTACAACATCTGGGGTGGCTGAAGGTGGATTTAGCTCAGGTCCCTACTTGTGGGGCAGAACTGCACTCACCTCTATTTGCATAGCCCTGGTGTTTGCCCCCTCAGTAATGTTGAATTAAGGGAATTCACCTGAAAAACAACACCAGTAATAAAAAATTAATTTTGTGAGAGAGTAAGAGCTGTGAAATGCCCCTATAAGCTTCAAGGCTAGCAAAGGGAGATAGCAGGGAGGAGGGGATGCAGAATTTGGCTTGTCTTAAATCGCTTATGAAGTTGCCCCTATGGACTGTCCCCTTGGAGAGCTGTTGAGCTCCTGCCTTGGGATCAGCAGCTTCCCTTCCCTTCCCTTTGGGTGTATGTGTGTAGGTATGAGCTGAAGCTGGAAAAGAATAAGAAATTTGTATGAAAAGGTCCAAGATTTCTTTTTTTCCTGTACTTTTGTCCAGCTCACATTTCAGTGATGGGCTGTATGCATTGAAGTTTGACATTTTCAGGATAGATTTGATGCTGTTGAAAGGTGTTGGAGAACAAGTCAGAAGATCTCTTTTTAATCTAAAGGAACAGGTTCTTCAAGGTGAGTGAGAGGCAATGAGGAGGAGGAAGCAGTACACAGGTGATTACAGTAACAGAGACACCAAATCCCATGATACTTCTTTGGCCCACTAGGAGCTCCAAAATTTACTTTTCTTTTTAATAATCAGATTTTCCCAGATGTGCAGGAGTCAAACTCAGTGGAAGACAAGTATGGGTCTTTCTTTCAGATCTTATCTACACAGTTGAACCACCCAGGTGTGAAACAAGCTATTAATCTTAGTTTAAGACCATTCCTCCTTGCCCTATCATCTCTTTTTAAATAAGCTTAATTATTATTATCCCTTCTTATCATTTTCACCAAAGAACATCAGAACATGCTTGCATATGTTTCTGTAATTGCAATAAAATGCTACCAGTAAGAGACATGTAGCATTGGCAAGGGAGGAGCCAGTTCCCATGGTTAGTGAGCACAACAAACCCGTGGACAATGTTCAGTGTGGTTTTAGCTACGAGTCCTTTATATAAAGGACTGCACTTTGCTGCAGATTTCTGTGTCTACAGACTAAAAGTCACCATCAGTCTGTGATCACTGGTTTGGAGATAAATTACAATTTTATATATTTATTTGTCCTCCGTCGTTCCTTTTTCCTTATTTTTGGACAAATCTTGGTTTCTCACAGTGCCTGTCTCCTTTTTAATCCAGGTGCTGCTTGACCTATTAAAGCTGCTGAGAGGAGCTGATACATCAATGAACACCCACTAAATGACCATCCCTCTGTTACCAAGCACCTTCCTGAAGAGTGCAGCATGACAGAGCTCCATGAAGCCGTGGCTGTGGGTGACTATGACCTGGTGAAAAAGATTTTGAAGGCAGGGCGCTGTGACCCAAACCAGAAGGATGTCGACTGGCATGACAGGACCCCCCTGCACTGGGCTGCTGCCAAAGGTAAGGGCACCCCCAGCTCTGTTACCTCTGTGAATGGACATCATAAAAGGTGCTGTTGCTGATCACCTGTAATTGTATCTAGGCTGGTGAAATCTCAGCTTGTATCTGGCAATTTTGTTCCTAATGAGCAAAAAAAGGTTAAATATCTATTGAAATGGGAACTTTGCCTACAAAATAGCTTATGGGACTGCTGTTGAAGTGATTTTTAGCCTTTTTTCTTCTATCACACAACAATTTGCGATTTACATGATGTACAGATAGGGAATGGCTCCCCCCCCATTACTTTTCTAAGAGATTATTCCATGAGTTTATTTCCCATGTACACCAGTGGGAAGGAGCAGGAAGTAAAACCCACTGTATTTATACCAGGTATTTATTAAACCAAATAGAACAAAATAATTGTGTTTACATTGCTCTCCCTTTATATGCCACCTGCTTGAATGAACAATTCAAGTAGGATCAGAGCTGTTTGCAGCTCCCATTTGGTCCTTCACCTTCAGAAGTGTCTGGTAAAGTCAAATATCACTTTGCAGCCCAAAAGAGAGATGATGCAACAATATATAATGTATAATTGTACACAGTGTAAAATGGGAAACTGGGTCTCTACTCCTCTGTGCTACAGTGTTTGTTGGGACCTCATGTTGTTGCATCTGTCTTTGCTCAGAAATCACGTGTGTGATTTCCTGTTTTACACTTAAGACCATGTTTTTCTTTTGTTCTGATGGATTATTAGGCATTTAAACATCAGCAAAAGGGACTGAGCTACTTAACAAAAATGATGGTGAGAAGCTGACAGAGCCTAGATGTGATTTGGAATAGTGTAGCTCAGTCAAGGCAGTGTGAAGTGGTGTAGAAATAACTTTTTTTTTTTTTTTTTTCTTCCTTAAGCAATCCACTGGTTAGAAAAATGTGAAGGTGAATGAAAAAGAAGTAGTTTCTCTACCTGCTATGCAAAAAACCTGTATGTTAGTAAAGCTGTTCACAGGTTTTCCCGTTCTCTATGTTTAAATTTTATTTTGCAATTGAACTAAAAACCAAAATGAAGCAATGAAATAGCCAATTGCTTAATGACTAATTGAGATGTGCTGTTCAGAAATTAGAAAGCTTTTTGATTTGGTTGCTGTTTTTGTAAATTTCATCTGGAAAACAGTCTAGTTTGGGAGAAAATAACCAGCATTTCCTATTCAGTATCATTTATATGATAAACCAAATAGGTGGGTGAAATCCGTGTCTGAGGGAATTATGACCAGCTGTGTGTGACTGCCTTTTGCATCCTGAAGGTAGAAATTCTAAAGCATCTTCTCTCCTGGCTTTGCTGCCTGTTGCCAGGGCGGTGGGACCTGGTGAGGCTCCTGGTGGATCACGGCGCCCGGCACTGCCTGCGGAGCGACGTGGGCTGGACCGCGGCTCACTTCGCCGCCGAGGCGGGGAAGCTGCGGGTGCTCCGAGCCCTCCACTCCCTGCACGCTGCCATGGACGCCGCCGACCTCTTCGGAGACACTCCCCGGAGGCTCGCGGAGATCTACGGACACCGGGAGTGCTCCAAATTCTTGGAAAAGTGAGTAGTGGTGGCAGGTCCCGCTGCGGCCGCAGTGAAAATTAACCTCACTGCTCCACTGAGGACCAGAACAAACACAGTGTGTTACTTATCTTCCACCCAAAGCCTGCTAAAGCCCTGACACACAGGCTGTAGTGGATGAGCAAACACGGGCCTGTCATGGGGAAGCCGTGAGAAGATATTCTTTTATTCCCCTGCCGCCTGCGGTTTCTCTTGGTTTGTTTTCAAAATCGTTACCACTTCATGACATCATTGTTTTTGTAAGGATGTTGCAGAGCCGTTATTAGGCAACAGAAATGAAAGCAACAGCTGACAAGTGTTAACCCCTTACAGTGGTGAATAGCAAATACACGGGTTGAGTTGTTTAGGAACAGCACTCAGCAGTTGTGTGTGTGTGTGTATATATTTATATCATTTGGCTTTTCTTATAGTAAAGAAAAAAAGCCAGCCTATTTTTTACAGAATCATTGAAAATTCGACCACTTAATAGGATGGCCACATATTACTTCCAAATTTTGGGAAAATCTGTGTTGTCTTAATTGCTTACAGTAAGCACTTTGGCAGCACATGCCATAAGAAATACGCTTTTTAATGGCTCCCAATTACTATTCCTGTTTTTCAGCCATTGGCTTGGCTCATGGGTATTTTCATCCTTGCAAAGATGTTTCCCTGGACCAGAATGCTTTACTGCAGAGGTTTGAGCTGTCCCATCCTGCATCTCTCTAAAGGACAGATCACCAGAGGCCAACCAGCTTGTTCAGTGCAAGCCATGGTCCCAAAACTGCTTGGAATTTAAATTCACTGCCTGTGAACCCTGCATATGCCAGACCCTGGAGTGCTGAGAGCTCCCAAAAGTGTTTTCAGCTTGGGTTCTTCTGTGACTTTACAGTCCCACCATCAGCCTTCACTGGTACCTCTTTTACCACTTCCACATTCTCACTGCTTTGCTACCATGTATATCCCACTTTTTCTTTTTTAGACATTTATTCAACTCAAAATCTCCAGCTTGCCAGTGCAGCACACAAGCTGTCAAGCTCAAAATCAGGCACATTGACTGGTCAAATGTCTGAGGAGGCCAGTGCCTTACTAATGCCAATTTTCATTAATACACATAAACCCTTCTGTAGGTACTGCTGTCTTTCTGCTGTACTTCTACAGCTTGTTGGTTCCTGCTAAAATGCCCCATGCCCACTTTTTATCTTCACCCAGCATCAGAGTCCTTCCATAGGAAAAGACAACCAAACTGCGAAAATCCCCCTGTATAGAACCCAAAAAACTTTGTAGAGGTGCCACAAGTTCTGGTTTCCAGGCTCTGACTAATATGGAAGCTTTGTATTTTGCCTGCCCATCCAACACAGAATCATAGAATGGTTGGAAGGGACCTTAAAGCTCATCTCATTCTAACCCCCTGCCATGGACAGGGACCCTTCCACTAGACCAGGTTGCTCAAAGACCCATCCAATGTGATGGAGCTGAATACTGCCAGAATGGGGCATCCAGACCATCTTAGAGCTAAAGCCTTTCTTTTTGCAGCTGACATGCTGTAATCCCTCACTATTCACCACTTTCCTTCCACACAGATCTATCAGCCCTTCTTACACTCAGACCTTCAGTTTAAAGGCATTTAGGCAACCAGCAGCTGATAATGAAGCTTTGCAAATTAATTTTTTTTTTACTACCTAGCCAGTGTTTAGGTAGTTAAGCTCAGGTCTGCCAGACCTTTGAGAATGGGGCACTGTCTTCCAATGGACATTCTCTTTATACTGTTCTCAGCTCTTGGCAGACTTAGTTTCTGTACCAAAACCAGGTAAATATTGTCTAACCTAGAGGGTGAAAGTCTGCAGACTTCTGCCCCTGGATGAATAATTTATAGCAATTACTTGCCTATTCAATGCTGTCCTTTTTGCACTAATCTCACCAGTAATTTCTGGCAAATCTGTTGCATTTGCTGTGCCTTGGATGTGCTCCAGGGCCATGGGAGCAAGCTGGCAGCAGGGGCAGGGGAATTGCCTGGATGATGCCAAAGGGCAGTGCCTGTGGCAGGCAGAAGGCAGAAGGGAGAATGAGTGACAGCCTGATTGACAGAGTGATTGACATCCTGGGCTGAGACACCTTAGCAACAGCCTGTGGTGTTTCAGGTCAGCTGATGAAGGGCTTTCTGAAGTGAGTGATTGATTTAAGGTGGAAAACTTCAGAACCATGTGCTGGTCTGACTTACCCCACAGCTGCAGGGCTCTGTGGTTGGGAGATCTAATGACTAGGAAGATGCTTCAAATGTCCAGTCTAGAACATTTTATAAGACACACAAAGCCTGTACAGTCACCTCACGGCCATAACCCAGACTGAGATAAAATAAGAGTTTATCTCTGAGACTCAGGAGTACTTTTTAAGCCCAGACACTGTAATTTATGACCACAGAGGATGCTTTCACCCTCACACATTGGCTTCATCGCCTCACATCAGCCAACTTGGAGTAAACTAGGAGGCATGGTTGTCACCTGTATTGTAATTTCAATTGCCATCTGCTCCTTCAGATGTGCAGAAGGTCCCAGAGGTGATGTCCAGGGTCAGGCAGTGCCAAAGGGACCAGGGTAGTACTGTGTGTGTTGCAGACAGAGAATTAAGAGTGTGCTTGCACAAGGTGCTGTGAAACACAGAGCAGCTCTGCCCTTCACTCAGCGGTGTGTGTGGGCTATAAGTATGAGGAACATTTTGTTACATAGCATCCCTGTCAGTTTTGCATATTGCCTGTCATGTAAAAAGAGAGAAGGCAGCAATTTTTAAAACCATCTGAGGGTCTGCACCAAATGCAGTGCTGATGTGCATATTTATACAGGCCTATGAGCATACAAATCCTTCTTGAATCCAAATTCAGCCCTCTCTAGCACCACCATGAGCCTTGCAGCTGTTTGTCGGTCCCCAGGTGTTGCCAGCTGCATGAACTACCTGCCTACCTGAGCTGGGCCACTGAATTGTGCTGAAGGACTGCATCCACATGGAAATATTAACATGCAAATATTAGGAATATTTCACTGCCGAGTATCACTACCACTCACTGAGGTTTGCATGAACATGCAAAATTTAGGAAACAACTGCTTACAAAACAGCTGCTTCTGAATAGCAAATGCATATTTTGCATCAGATTTGGTTTGCATGAGAAGGGCTTTACTGTGGGCGCTATGAGAGCTGCCAAGGATGGCACAGAGACCCTCAGTCCATGTCTGCTGCCAGCCTCTCTGAAAAGTGCCAGCTGTTGAAACTGTACCAAAGGGTCCTGCTATCTAAGACCAAGGCATATATATACTCATGTGCAGATAAATAAATATATATACATATATATATGTTTATATTTAAAAGTCTATAGAAAGAGGTTTCTTGCCCTTGGGAGCAGATACTTAATAGAAGACAATAGGTCATTCAGTTGGAATGGACCTACTTGCTAGTCCTATGGCCTGACCACTTCAGGACTGACCAGAAGTTAAAGCATCTTACAAAAGGCATTTTCCAAATGCCTTTTAGACACCAGCAGCCATGGGGCATCAACCACCACTCTCAAATACAGGCTCTGTGGAGACCTTAGAGCACCTTTCAGTACCTGAAGAGAGCCTACAAGAGAGCTGGAGAGGGACTTTGGACAAGGGCGTGGACAAAGGGGAATGGCCTAGGTAGGCAGGATTAACTATATTAGGAATAAATTATTGACTGTGAGGGTGGTGAGGCGCTGGCACAGGTTGCCCAGAGAAGCTATGGCTGCCCCATCCCTGGAAGTGTCCAAGGCTAAGCTGGCTTTGAGAAACCTGGTCTAGAAGATGTCCCTGTCCATGGCAGCAAGGTATGAAAGGAGACAATGTCTAAGGTCCCTTCCAACCCAAACCATTCTGGTGATTCTATGATATAGAAAGCCCACATGATGAGATCCATCAATATGGAGCTGCAGGCTTTGCTCTGTGCTCTCAGCTAGAACAGCATTGCATTGATGTGATAGAAATTATCTATTACAGAAAAAAAGGATTTTTCCTGATATTGGATGGTGTTTCTGACAGAGATTCCTGAATCCTGAGTGCCTACAAAATCAGAGCCCCGCAGGAGGAGGAAAGGGTTTGCCTTCTCTTGGGCAAGATTTACACTTGGAATGTCCATGTCTGGATCCAGGAGTGCTGGGGCCCAGGGGGGATCCCTGTGAGGGGAGGTTTGGGCTGCACCATGCTGGACACACTGCGGTGTTTTCTCAAGGGCTGGTGGCAGCAGGGTTTTGACCAGAGCAAGACAGAACCTGTAAGCCTGTAGATGGGGCCCTGTGAAGGGAGATGTGTCTGTGCTGTGCTCACTCTTGGTTTCTCTCCCAGAGCAGAGGTGGAGAGCAGGAACTACCGCAGGAAAGCTGCACTGAGAAAAATCCCCTTAGACCAGACAGATGAAGACTGGGAACTCAAGAAAGGAGAGCTTCAGAAAAATCCACCATGTTTTTGGGAGAAATGCACAGTCTCTATTCAAAAGAAAAATTGGAAAAAAAGGGGAAAGCAGTAGTGTGTCCTGCCTGTTTGGTGCCTCCAAGTGTTTGCAATGCAGAGCAAAGGCACTGGCAGACCTCAGGTGGATCTGCAGGGTGATTTTTGAGTGAATGGAAGGAGCAGATGACTACAAGAGTGTATCCTTAGAGATATACTGTAAACAATCTCCTTAAAAGCTAAAAGTGCTTCAGCACTCTCTGTGTGTTTCTATATATGTGATCTCAAAATAAAAACAACTGAAGAATATGTTTAAATATACTAATACTCTAAATCACTACAATGTCTAAAGTTACTGTAATGGCAGCAGTTACCCATATTGTCAGGGAGAAAAATAGTCTTGATCCTACCTGATTCACAAAAGCATCTTGGACTGTGGTTCTGCTTGCTCTGCTGATGTCCTTGGCCTTTGCTTCTTTGCTTCTGTCACTGAGACAGCCAGGAGGTTCTACATGGACTGGCAGCCACTGGTTATGCCTGTCTCTTTTCTTGGAGTTGGGGGGTAGTTGCTTCTTCTGGATGGAGTTGAGATGTTACTGAGCTTTCACTGGACACATGGGTCCAACAGCCTGAATCTTCCATTGGTGACCCAACAAAAGGGAAAACATGCTCCCTCCTTGCTGCTTTCAGACAGCTGTGACTGCCAAGAGTATTGGAGCACTGCCTTTTTTTTAATCATTGCCTCCAGCCATTTTTATGTCTCTGCAAATAGGAATGCTGTGCAACTGGTCCTGAGTTCTGCTTCTGCTCATCAACACTTTCCATGGCAAAAGCATTTTTAACACTTTCACAGTCATAAACACTTGGAATGTGACCCAGAGCATTTTTCCATACTGTGCCAGCACTGGGCAGCCATTCCCATTGACTTCTGACATCTCCCAGGGGTCAGCTTCTCCAGGCTGGGCACATCCTGCATCTGTCCCCATGGGCTGTGCTGTGGGGCTGTGCTGATGGACACCCT